>OU744731.1:28197706-28505206 GCA_916613615.1 Steromphala cineraria
TTTTACATCAACAACGGTCTCATATATACATACATGTAGGCACTCGATATACAACTTTAAACACACATTACATAAACAATATGTCACTCACAGAAAAGCAAGTCACACAGGATGGATAATTGTAAAATTAACTGCTTCATGATTCAAAACATTAATTAATTTCACGAATACTTGTTGGTATGAAGGATTGTCTGGCTCTGTTTGTTTTTAACGAAGGTATCCGATATATCGTGTTGTACCAGCTCTTTTAACAATAGCCAATGAAATCGCCGTTTACATCCGGAACAAATTCAAAATACTAACAGACGATATTTTTGAAAACTATCCAAGTGAAATTTGATATCAAACTTCAGTCCCCATGGTTGTTTTCATGTTTTCTGTGAGCACCGAGAATGCAGAGAAAATAAACAATAATGTATCGAATAAGAATTCATTACAGCACGATATAAAACGTTTTTATAACATATTCATTTGAAAGATAAAAAAAGGTATTTATTATAGCGGTCATGTTTTTACTATATACGCATTTTATTTCTTGTTAACGATAGTTATTAAAACATGTAACAATCCATATCAAATAAACACTAAAGTTCAAATACTTTCAATGCAAGAAAGTTGAAACCTAAGGTCGGTGCATAAATATTTACGTTGAAAAATCTAGTGATCACACACTGCATTATAAGCCTGATCAATTGAATCAGGTAGATATAATAATATACCGCCAGAAACTAGAATTTGTAAATTATGTAATCTTAATTGTGTAGAAGACGAATATCATTTTGTTTTAATTTGCCCATTATATGCTGACCTCCAATCTAAATAAATTTAGATCAACAGATGTTTTATTTTGTCATACTGTTGATCTAAGATTGACCAGTGTGAGAGGTCGTCCCGGTGACCTTTCGTAATTCCAAATAAGGAATTCGCGTTTTGATCAATCAAATTCGACGTCACAAACAGTTCATAGTCGCTATTTCGAACTGTGAACAGAAGACATATATGATGGCTTATGGCCTCTTCTCAATAATAGTGTACATTGTAAAAAATAAATCTTGCTTTTGATACTGATAAGAAAACTATCAGTAGGTTGATTTTAATTTGTTTGTAAGAAATATTTTTAGTTTTATGATTGACAAAAAAATCACTATTTTTAAATTATTTGGATGGAAATTAAAGAAATTAGTATAAACGAGTTTTATAAAAAGGAGTTACCTCCCCTTGCATGAGGATTTTCGTAAATATTGGCATTTATCAAGCTCTAACTTTGTGATTATTATTCGCCACGTTAGTATCTGTGCGACGTGCAATCATCATTTGTCATTGACAACTAGCAAATACGCTAAATCATTTTAAAATGAAAAAATATAATCTATTAATACATCCAAGCAATCGGATTATTCATCGAAATGGTCGCTCTGCTCCGCTCCGAATGACAAAGCTCCGAACATCATCCATTTCAAAAGATGTGCTGCTGAGTTTTTTAAACTTCCAGCGAGCTAGGGCAACTTTTCTGATTGGCCGAGCGGCTGATTTCAGAGGTCAGCGGGATGACCCGCCTTACGGGCCAATCTTAGATCAACAGTATGGCCAAATATAAAACCTGTTGATCTAAATTCATTTAGATTGTGCTGACCTCAGAACAACTAACATTCCTAGATACTATTATGAACATCCAAATAAAATCAAATTCTCATTACTTTTAGGAACTGACAATAATAATCTAATTCGAAAGCTATCAACTTTCATTTATCAAGGAATGTCATTAAGAAAGAATAAATTATAAGTATGATGTGATATTGTATTAAATTTTAGATAATTTATGTATTGTCTGATATGATGTGGTATATGCTAGAATATAATATGTTGTAATTGTAATAATTAATTGTGTGTAAATTGATGTTATAATTCGTTCATGTTTTGTACTATAGGCCTGTGGCCTCTTAGTATTGAATAAAGAACTTAATATAAGCTTGATTTGAAATACGTTCCCGCATGGAATTTTAAGAAAAATATAGGCGGTCATTCTGATGTGTATTGTGATTTAATACACTTATCCAATTCTTGAAATCATGTATTTAAAAAACATGTCCTCATTTAGTCAGTGGTAATGTATCGCTGAACGATTACCAGACAGCTCATTTAACAAGCTGTCTTCTGATTGGACTTCCGTGCAGCGGGTTGAAATGCTAGCACAGAAATTACGGCCAATGATGTCAAGGGAGGAACGGGAAAGGTTTAGAAACGTTTTTGTTTCGCCCGTGACGTTGTGAAGATGGTGTTGATTTTGTCATTCAATTTTACCATTGTCCATGAGGTCTGAAATACTGAAATAGTGAAATACAGATCATCCTCATCCTCATTCATTATCGGTTTAATAAGATTTCTCTACTTACCATACAATACTCGCTACTACCGTAAAACACACAACATAAGTTGTGTTTTTACTTTCGATGTTAATTGAGCCCTCTTACCCTGTGAGTAATTTCTATAACACCATGTACCTATGGACAATGTTGGTATAGTCCCCTGTCTGTGTTGTGACGCTAGAATGGGGTACATTAGGTACAGTTTATCTCGATAACGTTTCTACAGATCATGCACTTAGTATAGTATATAGTATAGTCGCCTGTCTGTGTATTGACGCTAGAATGGGGTACATTAGGTACAGTTTATCTCGATAACGTTTTTACAGATCATGGTCGTTGTCAACCAAACTGAAAAAAGTTGGATCCGTAAATGAAAAGAAACGTCGTTATCTCAGATAAATGTATTTACTCAGGTTCTATCAGTACGTATTTGATACGGTCTTCCCAACAACAGGATATGCTATGTAATATATAACTGGGTCTCCGGAGATAACCTCAACGGTATCTAAGTGAGTCAGTGATGTTTCATAACACCATGACATGGCTCGGGCAATGTTTATACCTGAACACATGTCTCAACCATAGTTGACATGTTCCGTATTAACAATAGTCAGTGTTGTATAGTGGATGATTATTTGTCGTGTAGGGATAATGACTTTGCACAACAAACTTTAATAGAAAAAGCATACTGTGAAAGGTACACATATGAAAGAGTAAATGTTTGTGCATCAGCTACAATGATTCATTCTTAGATAATTGATATCACTGCTGGCATGAAGAACTGCAGGTACCTTGCACCAATTTCAGAAGGGAAGGGACGAGCTGATCGGAATTGTTATTGTTGGTTAATTTCTGATGGAGGTTTGGGGGTGGATTAACTTAATTACCAGTCAACCTATTGTCGCTTCTTCTCCAAAATAAAAGCCAAAGGAAGCTCACATTTGTTCACGCTTTGTTTTCTTCCAGGGTACGTTATCAAAATGCATTGTTGCCTACAGTCGAGGTCTCGAATGGATTAAATCTGATTGGGTGCCATTGCATTGATGGGTCTATATAAATTAATCGAAAAGAACGACCTAGTATTAACTTCATGTAAATAACGGGGCTTACTGTGTCATCAGTTTAGCCGAATTATGCGTCTGAAACCTCTTATTGGGTTTAATTGTTAAGGAATTCGTATAACATTCTATGTGTTAGATTTAGCAATTGACACATGCCTATTGAATTGGTTTTCCTGAAAAAGAATAATGTTTGAATCAAATCTAATTTTACCTAGCGAGTCACTGTTGTTTGGTAACGACATGACAGACTTTGTATACCAAACCTTATGACCAATGTTTGGTCCTTGTAGGAGATATTTCTACTGTGCATACACACTGGGCAGATATTAAATGTCAGATGAGTATGATTTGTTTATATGTAAATGACAAGGCAATTTTTGCATTCAAATGCGAAAACTCCTATACATATGCTAGTGATTAGGTTCAATTTTAAACGCATGTACACTTTTCATTTGTTACATTAAGCTAAATTATGGTATGAACACCCACACAATTTATCACTACATACAGTTGCATTACATCTAAGTGCAAATGTCATCTAATGTTTTTAATGGATCGTGGAATAGCAAACAGGAAATCGATGATGTTGTGTTTTCGTTCCTCAAGAACGGACAATTGAATGTACCATAACAACGTCTAGTTATATTTTACCAAACTAAAGTGAAATGCTTTGGAAGTGGAAGTGATCATATTTAGAAAAAATCCAGGTCTTATGTTTTCCTTTAAACATTTAGAGAAATGATCAACAATGTGAACATGAATCATATATTTTCTTACGCTAGATCAATGTACTTGTGGTGCACATTTTGTAAATGTGGAAAGTAACATTCCAATATGAAGAATTATGAAAATGTGAAATTGAATCCTTTCTGTCTATTTCATCATGTAAAAGTAGAATAGAAACTCGTAAATCTGACAACGCGATCTGATGGTTGGTAAAACAATGGTTACTGTACACATGAATCAAGGATGAAGTTGGATGTCATTGAAGTCCAAAAGAGTATATTTGCAGTATGTGAACAAACTTTCGTGATGCAGCTGTATACACTAAACCCCAAAAGAAACTATCCATTTTTAGAATTCAAATATATTCTTAATTTACTTTAGCTAAATGTTAAGTTTTATGGAAACAGGTCGCCAAAACGTAAAATTTCAGTTGTTCATCTCAGAAATTGATTAGGTACGTGATTTTCATGACTTTTGTTGAAAACTGAGAAAACACGTTTGTCATTGATCATTGTTTCGCACATTCATTATTGAAAGTGAGTTAGCAAGCGATCAATTCAAATGTGAGCCAGGTCATATAAAACCAATTTTAAAATGCCTAGATTGACCCCAGAACAGCGCGGCAGGGCCTTGGGTATGAAATACATGGGTGCTTCAAATGTTCTTATTGCAAGAACATTCGACTGTCATCGAAAAACCATCGAAAATTTGATGAAATGTTATACGGACACGGGAACAACATTAGATAGATCGCGTACAGGTAGACCACGTGTGACGTCACGTCGGGAAGACCGATACTTAAGAACTCTCCATCTCCGAAATCGCTTCCTGACAGTTGCAGAATCGGCGTCTACGGCTCTCGGGGGGGGGGGGGGGGGGGGTGCTTAGTCAATCAACCGTCAGAAAGAGGTTTATAAGAGCAGCAGGGATTCGGGCCCGTCGACCTTATTGTGGCCCAACGTTGACACGTCAACATCGACATAACCGATTAATCTGGACAAGACGTGTACGAAGGTGGCAGCTTCGTGATTGGCGAAATGTTATGTTCACCGATGAAAGTAGGTTTTGTTTATATAAGCATGATGGCAGAGCCCGTGTTTATCGCAGTCAGGGTGAAAGAAACGCTCCAAATTGTGTTGCAGAGGTCCAGGCACACGATGGGGGAAGTAAGATGGTTTGAGGCGGTATCCGAGGAGAAAAGAAGTCGCCATTGGTGATCGTTATGAGTAACATGACTGCGCAAAGATACATTGATCAAGTTCTTCGTCCTGTTGTGTTGCCATTTCTTCAGAATCACCCGGGAACTTTGTTTCAACATGATAACGCGCCTGCACATTCAGCAAGAGCAGTATCAACATTCCTGGACAACAATAACGTCAACGTCTTGCCGTGGCCGTCACGTTCTCCTGATCTCTCTCCAATTGAACACATGTGGGACTGCCTAGGGAGGCGAATCAGGAATAGAGCAAACCCTCCAGTCAACCTGAGGCAGCTGGAACAAGCCCTACAGGATGAATGGGGGAACATCCCTTACGCCACCGTCAGACGTCTCACGACATCAATGAGACGTCGAGTGTTTGCCTGCATAACAGCTGAAGGTGGACATACGAAGTATTGATGACTATGGACTCCATATTCCATAAATTCATTAACATATGATCAGAAACTTCGATTTCTGAAAAATGGAAATTAACATTTCACATCAGTGTTAATAAAACGTTTCCTGGCTGTAAGATAAACGAGTTATTGCAAAACAAATGATGTTAGATGATGTGCAAATGATTCAGTATTAAAACCGTGTCTTGTTATTTTTCAATGAAAATTTGAATGAGTGGATAGTTTCTTTTGGGGTTTAGTGTACATGTACATTATGTACCGTAACGATTGCTTTCGGTATGTTGGTGTTATAAGTGAAACCACTGTTGCAAAAGTACCTTATGGTCATTTCCTTGACGTGTCTTCGTGTATTGAAACTCGCTAATACAGTTAGGGAACTTCACACATGACTCGTCTCTTTTCACCCCATCAAGTCATTCAATCATTTCATAAGGATTGGTCATTTTGGCGTAAACATTAAATTGATAATTAGAATCAATGATCTTCTATACGGCAAATATGCAGTGTATAGAGCATGTGTGACAAAGGAATATTGAATTGTCTGACAGAAGAATATTGAAGTGCCCGGAGAACAAGACATTTCGAGACAAGTGATCCTCATGCCGCATCACAATATTAGACAATAAGCTCCCACATGAGTATGAATAATGGAACATCAATTTGTCAGTCACGAACAGGCTATGGTGCATCCATATCAAAGCAATTGCAAGTCAATTGTCGTCCCATGTTGAGTGGTAATTTAATAAGAAATGAACAAAGCCGGCGCAATTCTGACCAATTATGGCACACAATCATTATGTGAGCTTGCATAGAATTACATGATTCTCAGCCCAGTAATGCTAGCAACTACATCTCCTACTGTTAGGCATGAAAATGTCAAAATCAGGCGATCTGTTAACAACAACAAGTTCTTGGCGCCTTCAGTGTGGGCTTCCATATCAACTAGCTTATACATTACTCTCGTGCTAGTCTCAAACTTCTGTCAGTTAATTTAGGAAACTCTATGCTTTAAAGTATATGAAACCATACATTTTCATCATTGAAATCATTAAGGGGCTTATTTGGTTTTAATTAAACCAGAGTTCTATTGATATCTGGAAATTTGATTAACGACATTTTTTCCAAGTATCATGGCTATGAAAGAAAACAATTTAGATTTGAATAATATACCTGAAACAAATTAGAGTTCATTACGGAAGAAATTCTATCAAATTTCGTTTGAAAGAGAAATATTGACTTCCAACAAACAAAAGGAAATTTTATCGATATCTCATTTTACTACCGATAATGCTGCATTTAGCTTTATTATCAACAATATTTATACATTTAATTACTCGAAGTATTTATGATTTTGATAGCAGATTAGCCTAATTAAGGTTTAACAATCAAGTTATAATTAATACTATTGACATTACTAATGATTTAAAACCTTTGAAAAGAGATTTCGTACATGTTGTATAACCGAACAAGCATTAAGATGAAGAAACTCGATTGTTATTGAGGATGATAAAACCGTAACTATTTCCATCTAAGATATGAACAAAATATTTGTGCAATGTTTCAAAAGTGCTTCTACAAATTGATTTGATTACGTAAAAGCTTTCAGCAGTCATATAACAACATAAATAATGGCGAAGCCATTATATAATTAGCTTTAAAATGATACAAACATTATTTGGAAACCTTTACAAAATAGCATATTGTTTGACAAAACTATCATAAATAAACGCAACAATAAAAAACATTGACAAAACCATTATAGAATCAGTGTCAAATTATTTGAAAATATTTTCGTTTCTCACCCAATAGTCTATTATTTGTCTAACTCATAAGCCTGAACCAATGTTTGTTCCGAGACCATAAAAGTGTGTTATTCAATGTGGTAATCATCTAAATAGGGCAATCACATCCAATCTATAAACTGTCGTGGTCAGGCTGGCACTGTGACGAGGTGGTATTACCAGTGCTTAATACCTTCTGTTTAGGGAACAAGTTATGTAATTGTATTTTCAGTGGTATTATCTATTAGAACTGGGTCACAACGTGTTTCACCGACTTCTGGTCGTTTTGAGGTTATTCATTGTCGTGAACCTTATTTTCTCTCTCAACAATTATAGGCTGGTTTGCCGTTATTCATATAAATGACAGAAAAACAAATAGCTGTTTGAGTGGCATTCTAGAAGTTGATGGTATAAGGAAGGCAAGAGTAATTCTATGGATGAACAACTTCTTTATTTGACAATACCGACGTTACCTCATTGTTTCACCATATGCTTGAAAACTGTATAATGATCTATACCGAAACGTCGCTATTGTCAAATGAAGAAGTTGTTCATCCATAGAATTACTATTGTCTTCCTTTAAAAACAATTCGTCAATGTTGCGTTACCAAACCTCCGAATGAAGTGAAGTGCAACTACATCGCAAGACCTGTCCCGTTTTCCAGTCCGAGTTTGACTACATTTAGGGGCACTCTACCATTCAATTGACTTCATTTTGAACAAAAGCTGACAAGTTTTACTGTAAGCCATCTCAGCTCAGGAAATTGAACCTATACTGTACAACTTTTGCCTACAGATGTTGTGCTAACGATTCCAACTGTTTGCTGTATGTGTGAACGTTTACCAGAAGGAAAGTACAAAACGTTTCCAAGATACATGTTTGAACTCTTAAGCATCCTCGGGACGTGTTCTTGAAAAATACTGAAGATTATGCTTTATGAACGAAAACATATTGTTTCCTGGGTATCACTTGAAAACCATCATCAATGTAATAATATTTATGTGCCTATACTCATTTTTCATCGGTTTTAAAAACTTGTGTTACACTTTGCAATGCCTAATTATAGGAGTCAAGAAGTGACTGGTTTCGAACATGTAGAACACCCTTCAATGCCGTCGTGACGATTTTAATGGCTGTTTCAGTTAGAACAATAAAGGTTACTATGACAGTGTCGTACCGTAGTGAAGGTTTCAATCACTCTTCCATGCACTGCCTGATCTAGGGTACTTCTGGCTACACACAGTACTCAACTCACCTTCACAACTCTCAAATAAATGACCCTAGTCTAACAATCATATTTCGTGAAAATATGATTTTTTTTTAGATTTGAACCGAAATAATAGTTATTTTTAAAAAATTATTTTGATTTTCTGATATGCATGTTCCGTTAAAATAAAACGTCATCAACAATTATTTTTTCAAAAACTGAGTGTCAGTCAATGTCAGTGTAAGCCAATGTCCTGACTCCATAGTCGAACCATACTTTCTCCGCACTCAATGCCATACAGATTATTCCATATTCAGCTGCGTGTTGGAGCTGACCTATCCTTCTGACTGATCAGCAACTGAGACAAATCCTCATGGGTCTCCTCTAATTGCCTGGACTAATGACGTCTTGAAGCACCGCTTGTGTTGCAGGAGGAACGGTCCGTCGATTGATACATGTGCAGCTTGGGGCTCGTATCTTGGTAAATGGCAGTTGACTTGCCATTGACTCGTTTAGCAGATAGGCTTTATGTCTTGGTCGTGTGTTACAAACAAGTGGGTGATGATTTAGATGATTGTGTAAACCGGTGGTCCAGAAGGTGATTTAGTAAGAGAAATTGCCAACAGGGACGTTTGAACACTGAATACACTCAGAACAGTCAGAATAGGACATATTTGATTACCAGTAAGTAGTATCTCGAAGGATGAATGCTATGTAACATACACCAGCTCAATCAGATAATAACACTAATTGTCCATCTACAAGAGCTTAATGCGATAGGGGAGTGTAGCCCTAGGATTGTGATACTGCATCAACGTATTTCGTTGATTGAGGTCATTATCTCCGGTAACATTAGAACAATCTACTTATCAACGTGTGTTTTATATCCTCTGGCTGTTTACTGCGTTTACTCGAATTAAAGACTGGTATGGAATTGGCGACGGTGTTATTTCACTTTTCCATAACAATAAAATTCGGGTCTCATATAAAGTGAATGCTTGATCCTCCAATTTAGTGGAAAGTACACCTGTAGCATAATTGAGAACAACCAATACGACGAGCAACTTTGATCTTGTTTGACACAAGGTTTTATATTGCAGGCAACAATGGAGTAATATATACAAGTTTAAATCGACTTTTTAAAAGTAACGTTTAATCAATGTTTCCATTCAGTCTGATTAAACTTTACCAATTGCCTATGAATAGAATCAAAAGAATACTGAGACTATAAGTTGGCTTTAAGTTAGAGTTTGAATCTCGGTAGACTCAATACTCTTTCAATTTTACTCCTCGGAGTAAGATCAGTGTTAATCATTTTGTTTTATTTAACCATTTAGACTTACGAACATATGTAATGTTCGTCGTTAAGCGAATCTGAGTGATCCCTATTAAGTTCGTTACAAAGGCTTATAAACTATCATGGTACTGTATCTAAAGGTTTAACGATTTTTATCAATATGTATGTATGGATTAATTTACCAATATTTTAAGAACTGAATCAGGAAAGTTCTCTTAGATTTTGGACTGTATGATGTGACAGTACCTTCCTTCCTATGTAACATTTTCGATAAGGTGCATCTTGTTAATATTGAATTCGTTTATAACAAAAAATGAACATTAGAAATATTTTAAAGTTATAACATACTTTGAATCAATAAATTTTGTCTTTTTGTATTTTGTTTTAATAATGTTGTAAATCTTTCTAAATACATCGCAATTAAGCTTTGTCGTAAATAGACATCCGTGTCCGGGTTTCCAGGAAAATTCAGATCCTGTTTACCATTGCAAAGACGAAGTTGATAATAAAACCATGGCAAAATGTTTTTTTTTATAATTGCAAAGATCATATTTAGGCAATTTATAGTTTATCCTGTTTTATGAAATCATTAAAAAGGTAAATAGTTTTCTGTTCTAACATTCATACCATTGTACCTATTAGCTCATTTATAATGTTTCTATTAAAACCTACGTGTGTGATCGGCGTCAGATTGGTAAACGGTTTCCTATTACCCCAATTCAAAATTGTTAGTGAGTAATATATGGCTTCAATGTGGACCTTTATCTTTACTTCCTGTTTCTTTGGAGTGACAGCCCGTGTCTTTGTCGGGGTCATATATTTTTTCATATATAACATCGAAAATCGCTGACTTCTAATAAAAAATTAATATTGTGTGTATCGGTTTAATAAAGTTACAAAGGTGTTGAATTCCTTGCCCATAACCGTACCATTCACACATTCAGACTTAAAAGTAATCTAAATCAAGAAGTGAGAAACATAGTGTTGTAAAGTTGTTCGGATTTCTTTAAAAACTATCTATTTGTTTCATTAGGCTTACACTATTTAAGAACATATTTATTATTTATCATATGATGAAACAATGACAGTGGCGGCCATAATTTTTGCATAATTATCTACACATAGCACTTTTGCCCGGTAACGATATGAATGTTTATTGCGCCGTTATTCGTCGTTTTGGTCGTCTTAAAAAAGAAGACCTTTTCCTTGTTGTTACTATGGACATTTGATGGACTGAAACGGTTTATAAAAAAGTGTGTGTTTTCTATAACGTTTACGAAACTCATTAATGTGAATATAACCCTCGCACTTGTGTATTCAAAACTAGCATTCACATTCGTTTTGTAAAATATCTTTAGTAATTGCTACTTTGTTTTTAGGAAACAGGTGATGTGCGCGCGTTGTCTCAATATAGCTCAGTGAATGCGTCGCCCTGTACTGTGTACAATGTAACAATGTAACGACTCCTTGCCGCTGACCAAAGCGAAGTTCACCGTGTTGTCTTGATGTACAAACGTATCGACTATGATAATAATAACGACCTATCAAGTTATAGGAGACACCTTCAAACTTGACAACTAATATGGATGATTACTCAAAAAGATAAATCTGGTAGATCATTGTGTCCCAAACAACTAATGCTTTGACGTAACACCTTTGTCAAATTCAAGCTGAAAACAGATCAGATTGAACACAGCTTTCTATTCATTTGTTAAAAAATGAATTAAATCGCAAAACATTCTTAAATCTTTCTTTGGAGTGTGGATAAACAACAACGTATACCAAATTAGCATCATTGTCAAATGTATCTCTTAATGAATCATTACAGTAGCGAGTAAGTCTCAGTAGCAGTTGTAATGAAAAAGCAATTAGCAACCAGACAGCGTATTATGTTATGATATATTGTTTTTCATCTTTAAGTGAATTCACTGAAAATAAAAACAAAATAACGATGGTGACATGACCCTTTACCAACTAATAGATTAACCGAGAAGCATAGTAAATAAAGCGTAAAGGTGTACGCCTCTTAATGACGCTATATGAATTGATTCAACTAAATCTATATAATTTCAAATCTTTCATAACATCGACAGACGACAGGCGACGTTTATGTAAAAATAAGCACGATAATGTCCATTGCATTGATGACTCTTATAGAAATCATTACAGACTAAACGTTATGAGAGTATTGATATGACGTAATTTGCTCCCATTTGAGTTAACAAGCAATGACGGTATCGATATGATTGCTCTGTTTGAATTGCAGCAATTGCACAACATAATTCTATTAAAAGGACCTCCAACAATAAATATATTGAATTAGATGTTAATTAACCACGATATTCTCTTCTTATATCAAAGCATGGAGTCCTATAATCATACGATTGAAGAGGTCAAATGTAGAAAGCCATGAAAAACAACCGTCAAGTTCTGTGGATAGGTTTGTTCGTCGATAATTAAGGTACTTAACAAGTGAAAGTCTTTGACATCGTCAAATGTAGTTGCTTCAGTCAACAGTCCATTACACTACTGACAGATACTGGTGACATCTACGGTTGCTTGGCCAGAGGAAAGTACCACTCGTACATTGCAATGATTCTGATCTGAGCACATTTGATGATGATGATCAAGTACTCATAAAGATAAATCTGGTACATCATATCTGGTACTGACATATCATATATTCATGTTCTGAAATCTATGTCAAAATCGTCGCTTACACTGGCTGTGAACAAGATAAGATATCGGTTATGTCAATGAGCATGATTATAAGTGCAAAGCATGTAATTGATAACCACTATATATCTACGGACTATTCGTGCTTATATCAAACATTTGACTATTTATAATGAGGTTTGAAGGTGACAGAGTCCTCTGTTTATTGACATTTCCAGTGTCAACATTGAAACCCTTGAGCAATATATTATCATGTTACAAGGAGTCACGTGTCGACTATCAGAGCAGATAATACCTCCCTTATATAGTGTCCCGAAGTGGAAACTTATTATGCTTGGATCTAGATAAGAGACAACCCTCCTCACGATACTCGTCTCATGTATTTCTACCCTTTGTCATTCTCATGTGACATACATGGATCTTACTTCCTTGTATACAATGGGAATGCATTATTAGTAAAGCCACTTTTCTCTTTTTGCACATCTTAAATTCAAGATATATATATTCTTTGAACAATTCCAGACTATAGAAAAATGTTCTTGTTATTTCATGACAAATCGTTTTCATGAATGGTGCAAATCAGTGTAAGGATCATATTATATTGTTGCTACTTATAGAGCATTTAAGATTTTTAGAGAATATATTACACATAAATGATGAACAAATAACTATTAAATAATATGAATATTTACAGTACATCTACAATAATGTCACATGTTTAATATAGTCTTCATATGTAAATGTTTTTCTACAAAACTTCACCTGTGATGTACACACATAATGCGATATGAATCTTCGATGGGTCATAATGCTGGTCAACTGCTCTCATATCTGTGAACGCCAAGGGGAACTGGCACAATGACCTGTAGAGTGGGTTTATTCATAAACAGCCATTGACACAAATGAACCTATATAGACATATATCTCTCTACGTATGAACAAAGTTGTATTTGATGTCAATTGAAAGATCAAATGCATATATGTGCTTTTTCTGAAAAGAATACGTACATGTATGCGACAAAAGCGAAAATAATTTTGAATATGAATCTGGTCGTCTATCCAACGTTTCCACGTGAAATGTTTTAATTGAAAATTGTTGTATTCTCCTACATTACGAAATTATTGTACAATTAATGGTTATTCCATTGTTATGTCATTTACATATTAACCATCACATACTTCATATCAGAAATAAGTATGTACACTGCATTGAATGTTTGATACGCTAACAATATAGTTATCAAAGTAATTTCTTTAGAAAAGTGTTCTTTAGAGTTTATGATTCTCAAACAAAATAAATCAAGAGTCAAAGGCAAAGTCTTATATTAATATCAAGGGCCATATGACCAAATATATAGCTAACGTAAAGCTTTTTAACAAACACGCACGTGCTTTAAATGAAAGCAGAAAACGAAGACTTAGTGCCACGATTTTTTTCAACAGTTGTCATTTTTTAATATAGACCTTAATCTATCTTGCTGTGTTAAATTTCAATTTATTTACATCATTTCAAATGTTTACATACGTTATTCAATTAGGTACATCTTCACTTTGCTAAAATACAATAAACTGTTTTATAATTCGAAATAAAAGCACATGTTTAATCTTTCAACTGTTCTTATTTGATAAACAGATCACCACGAATAGATTTTGTGTCCTAAAAGATAAAGGTCACTCTGCATTAAAGGGCAATTGACATTGTAAGAGGGTCCCGTTCTTGGACAAAGAAACCAACAAGTGCTGTACTTGTGTAAGCCACATACACTCAGGGGCAAAAGAAACGATACCATATAAAATGCATGAAAGGTTAAGTTAACTGAACTTAATTTATGATTTCAAAATTATATCTGCAAACGCTTTTGAAAAACACGCCTTTAAATCCCCCTAACTAAACGAGATAGGATAGTGAACATGGCCATTTTATTTTTTTTAAACCAACTAACAGACAAAAAGCATTAACAAATTAATTTCGGTCAAGGTTTTAAAAATTGATAACAGCTTTAATTTATCATATACATGTATATAAATTTCATATTTTTTACTTCCAAAGATTATGACCAAAAATAACATTTTAGGATCCCTTATGTATCTAACCAATTATATAATAATAAGTATCATACGTTGATGTTTGTAATTGTGAGTACTTCTTCACAACTGATGTGTCTATCATAAAGATTCGAAGTTGCATATCATTTTCAACAGGATTATGTTTTGTACTCTTTTGAAAAACTTATATCGTTTCTTTTGCCCCTGAATGTTTATTTCAATTATTTCAAACGACAGATCGATGTGGGCCTAGATGGCAAAGTTCAGTCTCGACCTCTGACAAATGCTATGTTGATTTTATCCATCTTTCAGTTTTCAACAAATATCTGATTACAACACGTCTAACAAAGGGAAGTCAATAAGTTCATATAAGTATATATAATAATAAACGCCTAAATCAAATGACATGGTGGTCATTATTAAGATAAACTATCTATAGCCCCTTTCGAATACACAACTCTCACCGCTAATCATAAACTGGATTTTGAACCTGATGAACCCTATTGCAAGTGTGTAAAAGAGACTAACATCATGTATTTATCAAATTAGTCACACAATAAGGTGTAAATGCAACTAAAATTCATAAACGCACGACCAATGTGAAAGGAAAAGAAGCACCTCGAGCTCAGTATTCGACTGTGGGATCAAGCTACGGAGATAGAGGAAGGCTCGCTGGAGCCATAAAAGCTGATACTAAGCACGGGTCATTATGAATAAATGATGGTCAAATAAATATGTATTTATGATGTGGCATTTATCATGGAAGATTTCTATTTATTAAAATGTTGTTTTGCTTCTTTTCTTGCTTGGAGATTATTTTCAATAGAAATTCAAATTTAGACCCTGAAAAGATTCACATCAACCCAATACTTTATGTAGTTTATATCTGTATTTACATAGGGAATCACTAACATAGCTTGTAAGTACCCTTGTATATTCCAAGGATATTAACAATAGGATCTACCTCCCTAGTTCACCCCATGTCGTTATCTCGGAGACGTTGTATTTACATTGGGATATATCTTTCCGGTGTATGTCGTGTTTACCAACACTACTGACCTATATTCTGGGTCATGTCGGACTGAAAAGTGTTTTGTCGGGATACGTGGGTCCAAAGTGTTTAGGAGCATTTTGAATGCATTGATATACTCAACAACTTGGCACAAATCCAAAAATCTGAAGTTAACCGATCCAAACACGGTTGTGATCATAATAATTGATAATTGCTTTTGCACCCAAAGCACCCTGTGCTCCATTTCTCTTGGCTGACCTGGTCTGACCTTTTAAGTGTCACCACCAGGTACCCAGTTAGACCGCCGGGTGAACAGGGGTCAATTTGGGATTAAGTAACGAACAAAGCGTGATACTAAATGAATATTATCCTGTGGGGCAGGGAATCACCCTTTTTAACTCACAGTTTATACAGCCCATTAAATATCCGACGAGCCACGTCAAAATGTTGATTAACTTTACTTTTAACAGGGGAACTGAACTCTTCTTAGGACCACTTTCCTTAAGTTTAATATCAAATCTAAAGCGTCAATGAAAATTGTAATTGTAACAGAGAAGACAAAATGGTTTGCCTCCATAAGGTTTTTATTTTCCAATCGAAGAACATTCGCAAATATTTCCTGAGTTTAAATGATTGACACTGAGTATCCAGAAAGAAAGATTAGGCGGAAATTGTCAAGTTGAACTGGAGTCATCAGCATGCATGCACTTAATTGTAAATTGAAATACTTGAATCTAAACGACGCTTAGATTTTTTATGTAAAAGAAAATGTGATAGAAACGTTCTTAGAGTCCCTCTTCAAATGTCTTACAAATTAATACGTCCGAAAAACACGGTACCGGTTTTTCTATTTTCATACAAAAATAGATTATTGGTAAGGTATCCTTCTCAGTACACAAAGTGTAATTTGAGAGATTTTATTTTATAATGAAAACATTCTTCTCCTCCTCTTAACGGCACTGTCGCACTTTTTAAAATACTATTACTTCACATTTCCCCATTTTATAATAAATTATGCTAAATCTTTGTCATTTCTCAATCAGATTATCCATGTCACTGCATGCGTCTATTTTTTTGGTGTGTACACATTTTTTATTTAGCATTAATTATGGAAATTGATTCGCGTAGTTTGACACAACTTTGTATTTTATTTAAGAGACCCTTGCATCGGTTATCATCTAGGTTGACAAACTGTGTACTTCATTTTATAAATCCATGTATTGATTTGAAAAGATTGTCATGCAATGTAATTATGTTTTCCGTTTCGTGAAATCACTCATTTTCTTGGGAATAAATGCCTTTTTGGTATCATCTAGTACTAGTGTGTTTTACTTTCGTCTAATACTAGAATAACCTTTGCTAAGAGAAATGGGGTCAGAGCAAGTGCTGATGCAATTCAGAACCTAACTAGGTTTGTTTACATCCAAAATGTATCCTTGACCTTAATCTGAGGTCATGACCTACAAATACATACAGATACTGCGTTTCTCTCTTAACCTTTAAGGATACCATTGCATCACCATGCTGTTAACAGTAAAAAGGATGCTGATACCGGATTTATAGATTGCAATGTAATACGCTAGCAGGATCCTGGGGAGAGACATACGGTTCCATGATGAAATTGTAAAAAAGTAATGCTTGGTTGACAGAATAAATGAAAAAAGAGTTTAGGACCACCCACACATCCAATATTAAATATCATATTGATTTTGATCTGACATTTTAAATAAATCTAATGTATAAAATGGTCATTTATTTTTGTATTACATGTAAGTACAAATCAATTTAATTGTTATTAGTTCGTTATCGGTATTACTTGCTACTTAATGAAGTCTAGTTGATGACGTTAAATGGAACTCAATTAATTACAAAATACAAAAACCTGTTAATTTTTAGTATGTTTTAATTGAATAAATTTTAATTCAGTTTGATTTTGATTTTTTTTAAATTGAACATTAATGGTGATATATTTATCATGAACCGACTGAAGAAAGTATATATAGTCAATTGTATTCGTTTTGATTATTACTTCAAAGCGTATGCTTATATTAAAATCTAAAATAGCAATAACTACTTGCGTCATCGTGTTCTAAAAAGCCAATCATGTGTGTCTTGTTATCTTGCATTTACTTCATTGACGGAAACCATTTATATTGATGTCAATTGGAGATAACAACAGAATGTGATCTAGAGTTATTCGGATTCAGTAAATCTTAATGTACTATGATAAATCACCCTTTAACGTAGATTTTAAGAACCGTGAAATATGGGTGGGTTCGAACTCTACAAAGTCACCCCTTTCCTTGGATAAACCCCCGACTTCAACAAGTTCATAAAGTTTAGAATATAATCCCGAGAGGACGTGAGTGCAGTAAGGTTATTTTAAGCATTTAAGGCAAATGCTATTTAATAAATTCATGGTTGAAATATTATCAAATTATCAAACCCATAGCTCCGATCACCCCCGTGGTTATAACGAGGTAAGACCCAGGTGTTTTGTGCACAGTAAAAGGTTCGTATGGCAATGTTAAAGGATTGGCAAATATTTTGTACAAAAGACTAATATTAACTGAGGTATTTATTGGACAAAAGCTTGTTGATGGTATCACTGCTCCAGTGACCCAGTGTCCCACCAATAGACAGGTGTGGTTAGAGTGCACCGACCTTCTCAATGAATATCCTGTGTGGCTTTGTGGAGGCCCATCCCAGGTACAGTCTGGGCCCTATAGAGGACAAAGGAAGAGATCTGTATCATACACAAGCAGAAACATGCCTCTAATGTTGCACACATGTTCCTGTACATCTTGAACAAGCCTTGCTCTATGTCGTGTCGAGTTCACTGTACCTGAAATACCCCACAAGAAGATTACATGCATGTTTAAATTTAGCTAGCATTTTCATGATGCAATATACTGCAATGCTTACATCTTTAAAAGATATCGAATAATTCTTAAGAATTGAGTCAATTTATAAAAACTTTAACTAGTCGACATATATATGATGCATAAAGACTGTAAAAGGATATTCTAATTTTCTCATTTTGATTAAATAAAATAAAACTCAATATAGCAAATCAAAACTAAGGATATATGTTTTAAGTATTAACTATTTAATTGATTTGTTGGACATTTATTTCGTCGTAAATAAAATAATCTAAATTCTTTAATAAATATTACATTTATTTAATGTCTAATGCGCTGTTAGTATGAAGTTATGATTGATATACCTTACGAATAATCATAGTTCTATAACATCCCTCAAACACTAACAGAGAATCGGATAACTCAAACCCTTTCCTGAGGAAACAGTGTGAACACTGGATACACATTGCATATGTCCCATACCGCATTTACAGCCCCCCTACAAGGGGTCCACATTCCCAAAACGTCTTGGATTGTAAGGCGCTTCACTTATTTCTTTCAAACCTGCCATATTTTTCAAACCAACTAAAAAACCTTGATGGTTTTCTGTGATTAGACGCCATTCAAAGCTACTCATATACGACACTATCTTAACAATGATTTTAAGGAAAATTAAATAAGCATTAACTGATATAGGGGTTGAAGAACAGGGATCCTCCCAACAAAGTTCAAAATTTTGTAAATATTAGGAGTATCAATTCGAATAAATAATCTCAGACACGGAATTTGAATTCTGTAAATATATTTTATTTCTTATGCACACATGCTCTTTTTCATCCGAAGTACATGTAGGCATTTCAATAGTCTTACTAGACTAAAATTTAGTCTCTGAAATGAAAATACATATAAAATGAAACTATCTACTAATAAAATTAAAAGGAGCCCACTGAAGCTGTTCATTTTCAGAGACCCTGAAACTGCAGTGAGCTAGACTTGATATAATAATATAGACATACGTGGGTCTTTAAAGATAATTTGTTTTAGGGGTTGTCTCACCAATAGAACGTATCCCTCCCAATTAAACCCCTGTATCCGCCCTTGAATAAACCAACCATGTCTACTGACCGAGCACGCGTCTCGAGAGTCGTGCAGAAATTTATACATAGGTGACATAAATACAAAATGCCTCATTTGAATAGAGTGCATGGATAGCTGAAGAAGAGGGAGTATTTCAAAAAGGGAAACATGTAATAGCAAAATCGTGTTAGGAGTTTCACCACACCCTTCAATAAAATACATTAGTAGTCCTATTCAGAATCATTAAGAAATTCATATATTTTAACGCCCATGCAAATTCGATTTTCTTAAAGACATACACTTATGGGGACAACATTATATGCTAGTTGATTTATCATAATCTTTCAAGGGCGGTACATGAATCTTTTTTGTAAATTGTTCCACCTGAATTACGCTGCGCGAAATCAGGTCTGTGTACAAAGGAAAGTAGGCGATCGATTGTGGGCTAAACACTTACAACAGGTATTAACAACCTCCTGATGCAGTGTTGATAAGTTCCCACTATTTCCTTGAACATAAGAATAAAGAATATTTAAATTAATATATGTTGTAAATAGACGAACGTTCATGTTCCATGGTCGTCATGTAAAAAGAAGAAAAGATATTTCACGAAAATGTTTATCTCATTGTTTCGAACCTACTTTTTTCTGAACGGACAGCTTAATTTTTATTTTTATCATCTCTCAATCGTTTTTATAATTCTCTCAATTCACTCTTAACAGATCGTATTATATCGATACAAGTATGATTGAGCATTATGATATATTTCTAAAGAATCAAGTTATTTCTTTGTTTCAAATGTTCTTAATGGTTATTCTATTCAAATTTGTTCAACAATTGGGCATTGCGCTTTTTTAACGTTAGTGTCGTTCTTAAATCGAAATCTCAAATATCTGAATGTATTAGTTTTATAGGCAATTTCATTATGGGTAATTCTAAAAGTATGTTGAAATTTATTAAGGCCGATTTCGGTACTATTCTCCCGACATCGATAGTTCAAGCCATGCTGCTCCAACATCTGTTCTCATAAACTCAGTTTGTTTGCTAGAAGTAGAGAAACCGGATTTGATACATCCTGCTACATCAGCATTTCTCAGCGTTTGCTCCAACCTATCCCCTGATATCCTTTGTTCATATTGAGCCGTATCGCTATATATAGCAAGCCAATCAAATGATGACTCTCAGCGATAGCGGCAAACTGGTTGTTGACCTCGCTCCGCGTGCTCACTGCGTGATTTGAATTAACAAATGGGACTGCTTGTAGATAATATATATATCTCATTTTCTGCTTCAGGCTACCGCTAAGCATTAAATCGTGTTCAAAACGATTTCCACAAAAGGAATCGCATGACAACAGTGTATATATTTTGAAATAGTTTGGCGGAAAACAGACAGTAAAAAAATAGCGCTGAGTAACCACCCGTCAGCGATATTTATATTCTAATTCAAAAACTGAGTTTTTGTTCCATTTACACTTGATCATATCCCCCACAGTATTCTAACTCTTCCATAATTACCTCTGTTTCACGTTTTCTAAATTCTCGATTATTTTAAAAGATCTTTTTGGTGAAGAACTAGTTTTATACCAGGGAAACGGTTCTTGTTTCAACCACCGTCGGCCCCGGTGACTATTTAAAGGGACAGTCGCACGTTTTTAGGGGGAATATAAGGTGATGTCAGGAAAATGAAAATTAACTGTTCCAATTGAATGACAATGTATTTAAACTAAATGGAGCAGTAATAATTCAAATATATAACGTAAAGTTAAGCCTTGCATGCGATTCCTTTTTCTTACACAAAATGAATAAAAGGTGATCACATAAAATGGCCGCCAATGGATTTTATGTGAATGTTCATACTTTGTCCTCTATGGATGATTGACTTGTGTAATGAGATTTTTGACACTGTCAAAATAATACATTAAGCATTAACTTACAATTATCAGTGAAAAATTCCAAATATAAACTTATCAAAAAACGTGCTACTGCCCCTTTAAGACTTAGCGTCAAATCTACATGTACATCGACGTATTTTAATATCTGAAACATCAACTACCGTATTTCCTTAATTACACGCCGGGCGTCTATTATTTTCAAAATGTCTACATCATAGGCGTCTATTTGAGGCAGGCTTCTATTCAAGGCAGGCGTCTATTTCGTAAAAAGCGAAACCGTTTAGACTATTTTGTAAAAAAATCAGATAATTTAACCAAAAAGAAGCGTTTTTATATATTAAACTTGGTTTACGCGGCGTTAAATTAAGGCAGGCGTTTATTATTTTCAGAAAGTCTTATGCAAGGGCGTCTATTCGAGGCAGGCGTATATGCAAGGCAGGCGTGTAATTAAGGAAATACGGTATATAAGACTAGGAAACTTTATAAACAAATTGATTTATTTTGTGTGATTATTCGTTCATAAATGAAAGTAAACTACTATAAACCGTGAAGTACTACTGCTGTGAAATAAGTTTTTGTATCCAGGTTCCGGTACAACCAATTATTCATCTCTTATACCAGCATCAATAAGAGATGCGGCGTGTATTTACTTTTCAAACAATCGTGCCCTGTTTGTCAATTCGAAACCAGGCCTAATTCGAGGAACTACGGTAAACGTATTTGTATGGATTTTGTTTCTACCCAGGACCGAGTGCTATTTGACACACGTTATACTCGCACGTAAATGACTCGGAAAGCTCTGTAGGGAGAAATGATTATATAATATAACGTTCAATAAATCATCTAGAAAATGCTCCTCTTATATCCATCTATCCTCTTACGATAAAATGTTCGTCGAGGAGAATGCTGGCCCATCTTCCTTATCAGACTCTTTGTCTGGATATTGACCTTAAAGACGCTCGTAAGTCAACTTTGAAAGTACAAAATGAACAATATGTCATTTCGGTTCGAAATAGACGGCAACTCTCTTGTGAATTCTTCATCCTGACATAATCCATCAAACCTGCTTAGCAATACTGACCTAGTGACCTTACAAAACATTAGAAACCATTTGCAAAGTGGAACATTTAATCCGATTCTGAACTGACCTGAATTCAGAGTTCCGCGAAAGGGAAAGACACCAGTGACAATTGAATGGTGTTTTAGGGGTTGTATTCACCTTAAGGAGTGTACATGTATGAGGACGGCCTAGCTTTCTTCTGATATCAAATTCACATGGGATAAAATTAAACTACATGCTGCATAGCATATGTGATTTTGCCATCCTAACAAAAGAGGAAAACGGCACAATCGTGACAAATAGATAAAAGCAATAGAATATTCGTAGTTGG
The DNA here is from genome assembly GCA_916613615.1 of Steromphala cineraria. Classification (NCBI taxonomy): domain Eukaryota; kingdom Metazoa; phylum Mollusca; class Gastropoda; order Trochida; family Trochidae; genus Steromphala; species Steromphala cineraria. The sequence goes on from OU744731.1 coordinate 28,220,720, forward strand.
TTCATTTTCATATTTTGGAGAACGTTTGACATGTCTTTTTCTATTACACCATCAGTTCTTGTGTCAACAAATATCTAAAAACGTTGAAAATCAGATCATTAAAACGGTACCTGAAAGTTTTAAGTGGAGATGCAAATCCCTTTAAACAAATAGTTTTTAGAGGGTAATTATAACGCATCGACGTATATCCGAGGATTGTGGATATTGTTATATGTCATGTATGGTCACGGCATTTGGAACTTTTTTAGAATGTTAGCAATCATTCAATGGCAAGTTTTAACATTAAAGAAGAAGTAACTCCATAGTTTATAAGGTGGGGTCTCCTTTACACAGTGCCCATGTGTTAACGACATCATAATACAATTGATATCCAGATCTTATGTCTATTCATTTTGAAGATATTTCTACATGTATTGATAACGCAATTTCAACGACAAATCGTGAGAAATTACGAGTGTGTCCATCGAAAACATACTCTGAGCGGAAATCATGTCTCCTACCATACATGCATGCACTAAAATGTGCAATCGTGTCTCGTAGGTACTAGCTTTAGTTGGACCAGTAAAAAACTTCAGAACTGACTGAACTTATATAATTAAAGAACTTCAAACTTACAGAAGATCACCATTGCTTATGTCAATGTATGGTCTCTCGTGCAAAATTTCGAAGTTTGGCTTGATAAAATAAACAGTGTAATGATAAATTATTTTTTTTATTTTTATTGAAATAATCCATGTCGACTCTCTAATAAAATAAAGCGTGTTGTTTCAAGCTGTTGCTCATTGGTAAAGGAACTTTCAGAGAAAAAAATAAATAAAAAGAGAAATTTGGACTCATGCAGCTGTTCACGTTCATGAAAACGGTAACGACTCAGTGTTATGTGTGATGTACGATATGTTCACGTATAGTAGAGAGTTTAAAATATTATTCATTTTGCTTTTGCAATGGTAATATTCCTAAAAGACATCCACAATTTCATGATATTTGCACTAAATTACGCGGGTAAGTAATAGCTGCAAACATAGGATATTATATGGGTGTCCATGACTTGCTATGTTTACGACACGAGTAGATATTAAATATTAATATTTTCCGAGCGAGAGCGAGTGATGTACTGATATTTAGGCATGAGTGTCGTAAACATAGGATGTTATGGGCATGAATATGATATTCTTTTTATTACCGTAGTCCCAAAATTAAAGAAAATGCTCAAAACCCATTTTTCAGCATAGGCGGACAAGCCGTCGCCGTCCCGTATAGATTGTGACGTCATATGTGAACGGTGACGCCAAAGCATTGTTAATCACGTAACATCACCATGAAAAGGTGACTTTTTGCCCAAGGTAACATATGAAAAATATTAACCACGATATGACTGCCCTCGTTGGTAATGAACTTTCGTTATTGTTACAGACGGCGATGTCATTAACTTTGGTAACTTATAACGGTTGTGATTTTTGACAAACACTCTGCAATTATGGCATGAATCCTTGAATGTAAACCAAATTTTATCTGTCCACATTATCTTGGACATGGACCTTATAACATGTTAAAGGTCATTACTGATGCCATGTTATAAAATTTACCGATTTAAGATTTAAGATTCCAATTCAGCATAACAATTTAGAATAAGGAAGTTTTTGAAAGTGGTTGGATTCCTTGACTGTTCAGTAAACCCACGATTGTAGGTTATGTGTAAGTTTTGTGATTTCCTTGTAAATGCTACCTTTATTATGATCATTAAATGATTCTTCTTTGATCTTGGGTAGTCTAACCTTTAATTTGGATAGTGGCACAATTGCCCTGCATTTGCGTCCAGGCGGAATTGATGTTTTGACGATATGCTCATAATTATTTAAACACATATTGTTGACAATCTTTTGGTTTTATCAATTATTATATGCGCGCATAGCGTTTAAGATCTAGAAAATCTGTTAACTGGAATGTGCTGTCAACGACTCCGACCTGAGCAAAAGCGTCGGTAAGCTAATTAAAATCTATCTATTAAACTACCAATAGAAAAGTAGGAAATGTTGTCGTGGCTACAAATCTTTCAACAAAACTACTTTTGCACAACACTAATTGTTTCCTAATAAAATCTAAAGATATGGTAACTATGCCTGTTTTAATGCAGTAGTTTATGTGATATCAGATGCTGTCTGAGTCCTAATGCATCGATTGCAGAGTATACTGCATCTTCACAACGTCACGGGCGAAACGAAAAAGTTTCTAAACTTTCCCATTCCTCTCGATACGTTTTCACCTTGCCGTGGGAAGATGAGTGTACTGTGACTTTGACTTCTCTACCGTTTTTGTGAACATGGTCTGCATACGTACTTTTTGCCTATTTGAAAATAAAATGATCGTTTCGGTTTCAACGTCGTCAAAAGGTGTTTTTCGAAACTAGAACGTGATTTTCAACAGAGAAATGTGACTAATTGATCAGTAAATGTTCACTGGCCATAGTCTCTTATTTAGCACACAATAGCAAACTATTACTGGTGTCATCATGTTGATCTTTATCAATTTTAGGTTTAAATGTTGTTCCTAACAATGTAATTTTTAGGGTTCATTAACCTCTTTTCTAGCACACAATAGCAAACTATTACTGGTGTCATTATGTTGATCCTTATCAATTTTAGGTTTAAATGTTGTTTCTAACAATGTAATTTTTAGGGTTCATTAACCTCTTTTCTAGCACACAATAGCACACTATTACTGGTGTCATTATGTTGATCCTTATCAATTTTAGGTTTAAATGTTGTTCCTAACAATGTAATTTTTAGGGTTCATTAACCTCTTTTCTAGCACACAATAGCAAACTAATACTGGTGTCATCATGTTGATCTTTATCAATTTTAGGTTTAAATGATGTTTCTAACAATGTAATTTTAAGGGTTCATTTAACCAATTGATCGTATTTAAGTCAGTAAACATTCTCTCCCCACAGAGGCAACTCAGTCATACCTGAATTAGCCTCTGTTCTATTACGCCTAAATCCCGGGGTTCCGGCAGATTGCCCTAGCGGCAAAAAGTTGTAACTTAAAATATATCCTTTATTTGCAGCCAATGAAAAAACCTTTTGGATATCCATGACTTAGGGAGTTCTTAACGGTCGTATAGTGACAAAGACAAATATTATGTCTATTTTTCATTAACAGTGTGAGAGGGAAACTATTTGAATATCTGATATGGATAGGGTTTTTCATTAGATAGAAACTATTTTATAATTGTGTAAATTATTATTTGTTTTATGATAGATGTTATTGTACTAATCAACCAAAAACTAACTAATAAGAAGGCAAAAAGCGATGGTTTGTAATGGGAAGAATTACCTCCACTGGATGTGAAATTTCCACGAAAACTTTAACGAACAACACGGAGATGGACGAGGTTTTGCGAATGACCACTGATTGCACAACTAACTTCGATTGCCTCCAATCAGATTCCTACCTTTCTGTCCCGTGTATTAGCCGTATGAGAACAGAGGCTAATTCAGGTATGACTGAGTTGCCTCTGTGGGGAGAGAATGGTCAGTAAATTGAAACATACAAATTTGAGTGTTGTGTTTAGATCTCAATGACGTATTTATAGCAGATTCCATTATGTCTATATGTCAGAAGTCTATTTTGAAAATTGCAAGTTTCTTTTTTGGGAGATTATATTTGTTATATTACTTCCTAAATGTATATAATATCATAATAACTCGTCAACCAGATGCTACCAAAGCTTTATTAATGCTTGGAAGCAATCCGCTTATAATGATAACAGGATTTTTAAAGAGAATGTGGGTTGTCAATCTGACTAATGTACATTAAAGTGATTAGTTTCTTATCGCTTCACCTCTTGACTTCTCCCACGCATGATAAAAAGCATCTCCTGGGCGATGTCATCAATATTTCCTAAAAGATTACCTGCATTGCAATTGCCACCAAGCAACATGTATTTAAAGTATCAGAATAAAGGGATTTCTTATTTAATGTACATAGTCCAAAAATCATAATAGCTATAAAGTAAGAAAGTCGTCTTATGTCCAAAGAAGACTGTTTACCTTGATTGAATGTTTTAGGACTTTACTTTGTAAAATTGAATTTTAAAATATAAAATTACGGTCTTAGTTTTCTGTCAATGGACTATGTGTTCTATATATGTATATGTTGGTTTATGTTCACAAATCTAGACAGTAGCTTTTGTAAGTAGATAAGAATGTAAATAACATGAGAAATGTAACACAGAGAGTTATGGTACAACATTGTGAAAAAAATCCTTTCCTGTTATGAAAGGATATATATTGTACGCATATGCATATACGCCGAAGAAGCATCTCTAGTGTTTCAGGTTCGTGGATATACAAACACTACAGAAGCTTCTTGGATACATATTTGCTGAAGAAGAATGGATGGTGAAGGAGCTACGTAGAGACATATAGCTGAAGAAGAATGGATAGTGTAGGAGCTATGTAGAGACATATACGCTGAAATAACATAAACAGGGTAGTAGCTCCATGGTTTCTTGTACATCTGTACGCTGATGAAGAATGGATAATGTAGGAGCCACATATATTCATATACGTTGAATTAACATAATAATGTTGTAGCTACATGGGTTCAGATAGAGTGAAGAAGAATGGTGAGTTTTCACTCTATGGTTCCAATGTTGTCTGATGTATTGTAAATAACATACGATATCAAATATCCTAATTGTCAGTGTCAACAGATATCTTTATGAACAGTACCATGAAATATTGATGTGGATTCTTAGAAATCTTGACTTTTTATGTTTTATAATAATATATAGTGTTTGGCAGTGTTTATGTAACCAACCGATGTTTGAGAAACTGAAAATCAAGCAAGAAAGTATTTAGGGTCAAATAACAAGAGGGCTGCACTTACCAAGTAAAAGTGCGTCTTGTTATTTAACAGCATATTAAGTATTCAAAACATTCGCATTATGACTTCTACAGTTACAAGATATATCACAAACTGAATACACGAACTTAGTACACATGCTCTTATTTGATCTATGGATACGTTGCATGATGATTCACTTTGTGATTCATGTTTTGACATATAGATTTCTTGAATAAGGACCTTAAATAAATGATAAAATGCAAATAATCATGTTTATGGTGTATGTTCCATAAGTTTCCTGTACATCACTTTGATCTATTGTTAAGTCAGATAAAATATCCTTTAGCTGAACATTTGACATTGGAGGGCTACAGTGACAAATGAAAATGAATCAACTATTTACTGAATGTATCAAATCGTTTCCCAAACATATAGGCTTATTTTATGCAAATTTTGGATTGTATTGATTTCCTTTCCTAAAACAATAATCATATGCAAATAATTAAGAGACAAAACTTCCCATTTATCAAAGTTACTATGCCGCTTTACAAAAGGAAATATCATTTTATATATTGGCTCTTCATTCCCCCATTATTATCTGTTGCCTTAACGATTAATCATCTTTTCTGTATTTTTTTACAAACTTTTAAACCTTTCGTATTTGTCTTAGGAATAATATTGTCCTCATAAAAATATACATGTTTATTGCTAAAAATATTTTTTTTAAACCGAAACGATTAATTACAGGAGATATTACAATTTTCCTTCAATTTACTGTTTGTTTGATGTTGATGCATGATATTTGAAAAAATATACTAGACTAACAATTACATTTTGAAATCGATCATATTCAGGAAAGATAGGTTAATATTTCTTCATTTCCAGGAGGCCATGTTCCTATAGTCTTCTTGTGACCATGCTCATCTTGATAAAGGGTCAAAGTGTCTGATGAGCTCTGTTGCAACGTAAAATTTCCATTTTGTTACATTTTTCACAATTGAAACATTTTACGTTGCAACAAAGCTTAAGTTTGCATCATTGGTTGAAACAGTATTCTTTATTTTTAATTGTAAGTTTTATTTGTAACTAAAGGATATGACAGAAAAATACTCATGACATGGCTAGCATTTCGATTCGCCTCATTTAATCATGTCATGACTCTGTTTGGCATGCGTGAATGCGTACACCGACGTCTATACTCGTAACTCCTAGATCAGGTATTCTGCTTTTAGGTAGGATGAGTTTATTTTTAGATGCATCAATCACGTTTTCTCCCTCAACAGTGCTAAAAGTAACTATGATTTTTCTACAAAATACGCAGTATGATAGATCAACCAGAGCAGACTAAGCTTTCAGTCACGAGGCATGAAGGAGCTTCCAATTAGCCAACAATACAACAACGTCATTTACGCGAGTGCTTGTGACGTCATATATTTCTCATCACGTGAATGTTATTGTTCTTAAAGAGCAAATCATTTTCGTCATTTAAACATTGAAATATTTGATAATTGTTATAACTTTTTAGAGAAAACATTGTTTGAACTTATGATATTATACCATATTACTGTTACATGTGTACGTACAATCAACGACTGTATTGAATCCTGAGGAGTTCATTTAGAAGATAAATAGTTGCGTTTGCAAAATTTCCGGGATTCATTGTTATTCAACACCCGCAAATTTAGTTTAAAACCGACGGCGTTAGCCGGAGGTTTTAAATGCTTAAATTTACGGGTGTTGAATAACACTAAATCCCGGAAATTTTACAAACGCAACTATTTATCGATATTGTAACATGACCGTTAGTTATAAGCATTTTAAGAGCGAACTCTATTTTTGCATAGGGAACTCTGAGTTGAAAGGATCTAACGACTAATCCATTATTGTTATAGGTGTTCGCAGCTATAAAGAAGAAGGAATTCCCAGTGTTATAGACATTAAAATAGTGTTCTTATATTGCAAACCAGTTGCACTCGTAAAGATGAGATCTTATAGTTTTCACTGTGACATTTATGAGAGAGAAAACAGTTATATAATTCATAAACTAACAGGAACAAACCCGACTGAACAAATATCTTAAACTCGCCTAGACCATTGTGACGGTGACGTGACCACTATGACGTCATAACCGTACGTTGGCCTTTGTGACGTCGTGCCAGGGAACGGTATTCGAAAGAAACCGGCCGCATGGCACAAGGCGGCAAATTAGGAGAAACTTAGCCAATTAAGAAAGTTTAGTTACATAAAACTAAAGCAAATAGAAAAGGATTTTTGGCATCTACGGGATTGCGCAAGTTAGAAAATGACAACAACAACAGTAAAATGTGAATCGGGCATGAATATTGGGAGAATCGGAATATTTTAATGTTGAGGCGGACCAAGTAATGTATCCTTTCGCGGTGATTCACCTCAGCCAATTTGCGGGTGTTCATTGCCATTTAACACTGGCAAATCCTTCAAATCAACCAATCAGAAACGAGTATTTACCGAGGTCATGTTACAACCATTCCTAGAATTAGAAACTCGAGATAAAGAAATTAGCTAGGAAAGATTTTTCATATAGTAATTAATGAAAATTACATTGATAAGAGTTTCAAAAATATGTTTTAGAGAGTAAACAAGTCAATTCGAACTATCTAATGGTACTGATTTGCTCATCAGTCAATTCTGATTTATCTAGATCACGTGCATTCCAGTTTACCTTTTGTTCCACCGTGAACGTGATGTAGGAATTATCAGCTGAACTTTTCACCCAATGTTGCTTCTTCTTGTACACAGGGATCAAGGCTATTTTATCCAATCAGCTCACAACCTTCAACTCAATCAACTCAAAAATCAATCCTTAATTATTTTGCTGCCCTCATTAGACCATGATCAATGGTGATTAGTCCAAGAAAGTATTATATTCGCCAACATCTTGTCAGAATACGTCATGTCAAAATGATAATATTATCAATTGCAAAAATGTCAAATATTATAACATCACAAAAGTAAATCAGATCTAAACAATTACATAATATATGTTAAGAAGCAAAGAATTCAAATTACCACTTATTCAATTTGTTGAAGGCAAGGATAAAACAAGAATCTCTGTTGATTGTCACAGAATAAGGGAATCACATTGTTAATCACAAACGCCCTCATAAATTAACATTAATTTAAAGAGCAAAACAGTATTTTAAATCAAATTTGATTGATTTTAGATCCATTACTCATTTGAAAAACAAATTTCAGTATTTGCGGTCCAAAATATGATCTATGAGGTAATTGCCACACAGCGACTTTTTCATCTTGACATTAGCAGGCAGTTGTGTCATGATGATAATGTTAATCAAAACTGTAGTAGTTAAATGACCTAAAGCCATACGGGTATTTTATTTCCATGTTTTTGATATACACCTTATTGAGACTTGAAACTTGCATCATTGATATAAGTTACAGAAAAAAATCTGCATTGTGGTGTATAATGTACTCTTTGTAATAACCCTCTGTACTTTCAGCTTACTGATTTATATCTTGAACATATATATCCTTCATTTTAAGACAGGACCCATCTGTTTGTGTAGTATTTCAAGAGTGCCTGTATATTATCTGATATGCTCTATTGGTACAGTTTTGAGGTCAAGTGTGAAAGAGTGTCAGTAAAAGATTATTTTCTGTTAGATAACCCCCTTATACCAATCCGGATCAAAAGAAGTATCTCGGTAAAAGAAAACCAAGCTTGTCGGATATATTCACATATATTTCTAATAATCTCTTTTAATCCTATGTCGAATATAGAAATGAAGAAAAAAACAAATGAAATATCTGATAATCCAAAACGGAACAACAATATAGAAGTTAATGTCCATTCTAATCTAGACACACTTTCTTTGTGTGCAAAAACAAATCCTCTCACAGCAAATGTTCTGTTTCATTACTTACAACAGTTTCAGATGAAAATAACCTTTGTTGAACGTAAGAAGTAAGTGTTGAAGAGATGGCAACTTTAATATTGAGGTTAGAGGAGGAGAAAGGTTGAGAAGGGGTGCGTTGGAATAATGAGTAAGGGTGCGTTGGTATAATGAGTAGGGGTGCGTTGGTATAATGAGTAGGGGTGCGTTGGTATAATGAGTAAGGGTGCGTTGGTATAATGAGTAAGGATGCGTTGGTATAATGAGTAAGGATGCGTTGGTATAATAAGTAAGGGTGCGTTAGTATAATGAGTAAGGGTGCGTTGGTATAATGAGTAAGGATGCGTTGGTATAATGAGTAAGGATGCGTTGTTATAATGAGTAAGGATGCGTTGGTATAATGAGTAAGGGTGCGTTGGTATAATGAGTAGGGGTGCGTTGGTATAATGAGTAAGGGTGCGTTGGTATAATGAGTAAGGGTGCGCTGGCATAATGAGTAGGGGTGCGTTGGTATAATGAGTAGGGGTGCGTTGGTATAATGAGTAAGGATGCGTTGGTATAATGAGTAAGGGTGCGCTGGTATAATGAGTAAGGGTGCGTTGGTATAATGAGTAGGGGTGCGTTGGTATAATGAGTAAGGATGCGTTGGTATAATGAGTAGGGGTGCGTTGGTATAATGAGTAAGGATGCGTTGGTATAATGAGTAAGAATGCGTTGGTATAATGAGTAGGGGTGCGTTGGTATAATGAGTAGGGGTGCGTTGGTATAATGAGTAGGGGTGCGTTGGTATAATGAGTAAGCATGCGTTGGTATAATGAGTAGGGGTGCGTTGGTATAATGAGTAGGGGTGCGTTGGTATAATGAGTAAGGATGCATTGGTATAATGAGTAAGGGTGCGCTGGTATAGTGAGTAAGGGTGCGTTGGTATAATGTGTAGGGGTGCGTTGGTATAATGAGGAAGGATGCGTTGGTATAATGAGTAGGGGTGCGTTGGTATAATGAGTAAGGATGCGTTGGTATAATGAGTAAGGGTGCGCTGGTATAATGAGTAAGGATGCGTTGGTATAATGAGTAAGGATGCGTTGGTATAATGAATAAGGATGCGTTGGTATAATGAGTAAGGGTGCGTTGGTATAATGAGTAAGGGTGCGTTGGTATAATGAGTAAGGATGCGTTGGTATAATGAGTAAGGGTGCGTTGGTATAAGGAGTAAGGATGCGTTGGTATAATGAGTAAGGATGCGTTGGTATAATGAGTAAGGATGCGTTGGTATAATGAGTAGGGGTGCGTTGGTATAATGAGTAAGGGTGCGTTGGTATAATGAGTAAGGGTGCGTTGGTATAATGAGTAAGGATGCGTTGGTATAATGAGTAAGGATTCGTTGGTATAATGAGTAAGGATGCGTTGGTATAATGAGTAAGGGTGCGTTGGTATAATGAGTAAGGGTGCGTTGGTATAATGAGTAAGGATGCGTTGGTATAATGAGTAAGGGTGCGTTGGTATAATGAGTAGGGGTGCGTTGGTATAATGAGTAAGGATGCGTTGGTATAATGAGTAGGGGTGCGCTGGTATAATGAGTAGGGGTGCGTTGGTATAATGAGTAAGGATGCGTTGGTATAATGAGTAAGGGTGCGTTGGAATAATGAGTAAGGGTGCGCTGGTATAATGAGTAAGGATGTGTTGGTATAATGAGTAAGGGTGCGTTGGTATAATGAGTAAGGATGCGTTGGTATAATGAGTAAGGGAGCGCTGGTATAATGAGTAAGCATGCGTTGGTATAATGAGTAGGGGTGCGTTGGTATAATGAGTAGGGGTGCGTTGGTATAATGAGTAGGGGTGCGTTGGTATAATGAGTAAGCATGCGTTGGTATAATGAGTAGGGGTGCGTTGGTATAATGAGTAGGGGTGCGTTGGTATAATGAGTAGGCATGCGTTGGTATAATGAGTAGGGGTGCGTTGGTATAATGAGTAAGGGTGCGTTGGTATAATGAGTAGGGGTGCGTTGGTATAATGAGTAGGGGTGCGTTGGTATAATGAGTAGGGGTGCGTTGGTATAATGAGTAGGGGTGCGCTGGTATAATGAGTAGGGGTGCGCTGGTATAATGAGTAAGGGTGCGCTGGTATAATGAGTAAGGATGCGTTGGTATAATGAGTAAGGATGCGTTGGTATAATGAGTAAGGATGCGTTGGTATAATGAGTAGGGGTGCGTTGGTATAATGAGAAGGGGTGATTTTGTATAATGAGTAGGGGTGCGTTGGTATAATGAGTAAGGATGCGTTGGTATAATGAGTAAGGATGCGTTGGTATAATGAGTAGGGGTGCGTTGGTATAATGAGTAAGGATGCGTTGGTATAATGATTAAGGATGCGTTCAACTTGGTATAATGAGTAAGGGTGCGTTGGTATAATGAGTAAGGATGCGTTGGTATAATGAGTAAGGATGCGTTTGAATAATGAGTAAGGATGCGTTGGTATAATGAGTAAGGGTGCGTTGGTATAATGAGTAGGGGTGCGTTGGTATAATGAGTAAAGATGCGTTGGTATAATGAGTAGGGGTGCGTTGGTATAATGAGTAAGGGTGCGTTGGTATAATGAGTAAAGATGCGTTGGTATAATGAGTAAGGATGCGTTGGTATAATGAGTAAGGATGCGTTGGTATAATGAGTAAGGATGCGTTGTTATAATGAATGAGGATGCGTTGGTATAATGAGTAAGGGTGCGTTGGTATAATGAGTAAGGGTGCGTTGGTATAATGAGTAAGGATGCGTTGGTATAATGAGTAAGGGTGCGTTGGTATAATGAGTAGGGGTGCGTTGGTATAATGAGTAAGGATGCGTTGGTATAATGAGTAGGGGTGCGCTGGTATAATGAGTAGGGGTGCGTTGGTATAATGAGTAAGGATGCGTTGGTATAATGAGTAAGGGTGCGTTGGTATAATGAGTAAGGGTGCGTTGGTATAATGAGTAAGGGTGCGTTGGTATAATGAGTAGGGGTGCGTTGGTATAATGAGTAAGCATGCGTTGGTATAATGAGTAGGGGTGCGTTGGTATAATGAGTAGGGTTGCGTTGGTATAATGAGTAGGGGTGCGTTGGTATAATGAGTAAGCATGCGTTTGTATAATGAGTAGGGATGCGTTGGTATAATGAGTAGGGGTGCGTTGGTATAATGAGTAAGCATGCGTTGGTATAATGAGTAGGGGTGCGTTGGTATAATGAGTAAGGGTGCGTTGGTATAATGAGTAGGGGTGCGTTGGTATAATGAGTAGGGGTGCGTTGGTATAATGAGTAGGGGTGCGTTGGTATAATGAGTAGGGGTGCGCTGGTATAATGAGTAGGGGTGCGCTGGTATAATGAGTAAGGGTGCGCTGGTATAATGAGTAAGGATGCGTTGGTATAATGAGTAAGGATGCGTTGGTATAATGAGTAAGGATGCGTTGGTATAATGAGTAGGGGTGCGTTGGTATAATGAGAAGGGGTGCGTTGGTATAATGAGTAGGGGTGCGTTGGTATAATGAGTAAGGATGCGTTGGTATAATGAGTAAGGATGCGTTGGAATAATGAGTAAGGATGCGTTGGTATAATGAGTAAGGGTGCGTTGGAATAATGAGTAAGGCTGCGTTGGTATAATGAGTAGGGGTGCGTTGGTATAATGAGTAGGGGTGCGTTGGTATAATGAGTAGGGGTGCGTTGGTATAATGAGTAGGGGTGCGTTGGTATAATGAGTAAGGGTGCGTTGGTATAATGAGTAGGGGTGCGTTGGTATAATGAGTAAGGATGCGTTGGTATAATGAGTAAGGGTGCGTTGGTATAATGAGTAAGGGTGCGTTGGTATAATGAGTAAGGATGCGTTGGTATAATGAGTAAGGGTGCGTTGGTATAATGAGTAGGGGTGCGTTGGTATAATGAGTAAGGATGCGTTGGTATAATGAGTAGGGGTGCGCTGGTATAATGAGTAGGGGTGCGTTGGTATAATGAGTAAGGATGCGTTGGTATAATGAGTAAGGGTGCGTTGGTATAATGAGTAAGGGTGCGTTGGTATAATGAGTAAGGGTGCGTTGGTATAATGAGTAGGGGTGCGTTGGTATAATGAGTAAGCATGCGTTGGTATAATGAGTAGGGGTGCGTTGGTATAATGAGTAGGGTTGCGTTGGTATAATGAGTAGGGGTGCGTTGGTATAATGAGTAAGCATGCGTTTGTATAATGAGTAGGGGTGCGTTGGTATAATGAGTAGGGGTGCGTTGGTATAATGAGTAAGCATGCGTTGGTATAATGAGTAGGGGTGCGTTGGTATAATGAGTAAGGGTGCGTTGGTATAATGAGTAGGGGTGCGTTGGTATAATGAGTAGGGGTGCGTTGGTATAATGAGTAGGGGTGCGTTGGTATAATGAGTAGGGGTGCGCTGGTATAATGAGTAGGGGTGCGCTGGTATAATGAGTAAGGGTGCGCTGGTATAATGAGTAAGGATGAGTTGGTATAATGAGTAAGGATGCGTTGGTATAATGAGTAAGGATGCGTTGGTATAATGAGTAGGGGTGCGTTGGTATAATGAGAAGGGGTGCGTTGGTATAATGAGTAGGGGTGCGTTGGTATAATGAGTAAGGATGCGTTGGTATAATGAGTAAGGATGCGTTGGAATAATGAGTAAGGTTGCGTTGGTATAATGAGTAAGGGTGCGTTGGTATAATGAGTAGGGGTGCGTTGGTATAATGAGTAAAGATGCGTTGGTATAATGAGTAGGGGTGCGTTGGTATAATGAGTAAGGCTGCGTTGGTATAATGAGTAGGGGTGCGTTGGTATAATGAGTAGGGGTGCGTTGGTATAATGAGTAGGGGTGCGTTGGTATAATGAGTAGGGGTGCGTTGGTATAATGAGTAAGGATGCGTTGGTATAATGAATAAGGATGCGTTGGAATAATGAGTAAGGATGCGTTGGTATAATGAGTAAGGGTGCGTTGGTATAATGAGTAGGGGTGCGTTGGTATAATGAGTAAAGATGCGTTGGTATAATGAGTAGGGGTGCGTTGGTATAATGAGTAAGGGTGCGTTGGTATAATGAGTAGGGGTGCGTTGGTATAATGAGTAGGGGTGCGTTGGTATAATGAGTAGGGGTGCGTTGGTATAATGAGTAGGGGTGCGCTGGTATAATGAGTAGGGGTGCGCTGGTATAATGAGTAAGGGTGCGCTGGTATAATGAGTAAGGATGAGTTGGTATAATGAGTAAGGATGCGTTGGTATAATGAGTAAGGATGCGTTGGTATAATGAGTAGGGGTGCGTTGGTATAATGAGAAGGGGTGCGTTGGTATAATGAGTAGGGGTGCGTTGGTATAATGAGTAAGGATGCGTTGGTATAATGAGTAAGGATGCGTTGGAATAATGAGTAAGGATGCGTTGGTATAATGAGTAAGGGTGCGTTGGTATAATGAGTAGGGGTGCGTTGGTATAATGAGTAAAGATGCGTTGGTATAATGAGTAGGGGTGCGTTGGTATAATGAGTAAGGCTGCGTTGGTATAATGAGTAGGGGTGCGTTGGTATAATGAGTAGGGGTGCGTTGGTATAATGAGTAGGGGTGCGTTGGTATAATGAGTAGGGGTGCGTTGGTATAATGAGTAAGGATGCGTTGGTATAATGAATAAGGATGCGTTGGAATAATGAGTAAGGATGCGTTGGTATAATGAGTAAGGGTGCGTTGGTATAATGAGTAGGGGTGCGTTGGTATAATGAGTAAAGATGCGTTGGTATAATGAGTAGGGGTGCGTTGGTATAATGAGTAAGCATGCGTTTGTATAATGAGTAGGGGTGCGTTGGTATAATGAGTAGGGGTGCGTTGGTATAATGAGTAAGCATGCGTTGGTATAATGAGTAGGGGTGCGTTGGTATAATGAGTAAGGGTGCGTTGGTATAATGAGTAGGGGTGCGTTGGTATAATGAGTAGGGGTGCGTTGGTATAATGAGTAGGGGTGCGTTGGTATAATGAGTAGGGGTGCGCTGGTATAATGAGTAGGGGTGCGCTGGTATAATGAGTAAGGGTGCGCTGGTATAATGAGTAAGGATGAGTTGGTATAATGAGTAAGGATGCGTTGGTATAATGAGTAAGGATGCGTTGGTATAATGAGTAGGGGTGCGTTGGTATAATGAGAAGGGGTGCGTTGGTATAATGAGTAGGGGTGCGTTTGTATAATGAGTAAGGATGCGTTGGTATAATGAGTAAGGATGCGTTGGAATAATGAGTAAGGATGCGTTGGTATAATGAGTAAGGGTGCGTTGGTATAATGAGTAGGGGTGCGTTGGTATAATGAGTAAAGATGCGTTGGTATAATGAGTAGGGGTGCGTTGGTATAATGAGTAAGGCTGCGTTGGTATAATGAGTAGGGGTGCGTTGGTATAATGAGTAGGGGTGCGTTGGTATAATGAGTAGGGGTGCGTTGGTATAATGAGTAGGGGTGCGTTGGTATAATGAGTAAGGATGCGTTGGTATAATGAATAAGGATGCGTTGGAATAATGAGTAAGGATGCGTTGGTATAATGAGTAAGGGTGCGTTGGTATAATGAGTAGGGGTGCGTTGGTATAATGAGTAAAGATGCGTTGGTATAATGAGTAGGGGTGCGTTGGTATAATGAGTAAGGGTGCGTTGGTATAATGAGTAGGGGTGCGTTGGTATAATGAGTAGGGGTGCGTTGGTATAATGAGTAGGGGTGCGTTGGTATAATGAGTAGGGGTGCGTTGGTATAATGAGTAAGGATGCGTTGGTATAATGAGTAGGGGTGCGTTGGTATAATGAGTAAGGATGCGTTGGTATAATGATTAAGGATGCGTTCAACTTGGTATAATGAGTAAGGGTGCGTTGGTATAATGAGTAAGGATGCGTTGGTATAATGAGTAAGGATGCGTTGGAATAATGAATAAGGATGCGTTGGTATAATGAGTAAGGGTGCGTTGGTATAATGAGTAGGGGTGCGTTGGTATAATGAGTAAAGATGCGTTGGTATAATGAGTAGGGGTGCGTTGGTATAATGAGTAAGGGTGCGTTGGTATAATGAGTAAAGATGCGTTGGTATAATGAGTAAGGGTGCGTTGGTATAATGAGTAAGGATGCGTTGGTATAATGAGTAAGGATGCGTTGGTATAATGAGTAAGGATGCGTTGGTATGATAATAAGGGTGCGTCGGTATAATGAGTAAGGGTGCGTTGGTATAATGAGTAAGGATGCGTTGGTATAATGAGTAAGGGTGCGTTGGTATAATGAGTAGGGGTGCGTTGGTATAATGAGTAAGGATGCGTTGGTATAATGAGTAGGGGTGCGCTGGTATAATGAGTAGGGGTGCGTTGGTATAATGAGTAAGGATGCGTTGGTATAATGAGTAAGGGTGCGTTGGTATAATGAGTAAGGGTGCGTTGGTATAATGAGTAAGGGTGCGCTGGTATAATGAGTAGGGGTGCGTTGGTATAATGAGTAAGCATGCGTTGGTATAATGAGTAGGGGTGCGTTGGTATAATGAGTAGGGGTGCGTTGGTATAATGAGTAGGGGTGCGTTGGTATAATGAGTAAGCATGCGTTGGTATAATGAGTAGGGGTGCGTTGGTATAATGAGTAGGGGTGCGTTGGTATAATGAGTAAGCATGCGTTGGTATAATGAGTAGGGGTGCGTTGGTATAATGAGTAAGGGTGCGTTGGTATAATGAGTAGGGGTGCGTTGGTATAATGAGTAGGGGTGCGTTGGTATAATGAGTAGGGGTGCGTTGGTATAATGAGTAGTGGTGCGCTGGTATAATGAGTAGTGGTGCGCTGGTATAATGAGTAGGGGTGCGCTGGTATAATGAGTAAGGGTCCGCTGGTATAATGAGTAAGGATGCGTTGGTATAATGAGTAAGGATGCGTTGGTATAATGAGTAGGGGTGCGTTGGTATAATGAGTAGGGGTGCGTTGGTATAATGAGTAGGGGTGCGTTGGTATAATGAGTAAGGATGCGTTGGTATAATGAGTAAGGATGCGTTGGAATAATGAGTAAGGATGCGTTGGTATAATGAGTAAGGGTGCGTTGGTATAATGAGTAGGGGTGCGTTGGTATAATGAGTAAAGATGCGTTGGTATAATGAGTAGGGGTGCGTTGGTATAATGAGTAAGGCTGCGTTGGTATAATGAGTAGGGGTGCGTTGGTATAATGAGTAGGGGTGCGTTGGTATAATGAGTAGGGGTGCGTTGGTATAATGAGTAGGGGTGCGTTGGTATAATGAGTAAGGATGCGTTGGTATAATGAATAAGGATGCGTTGGAATAATGAGTAAGGGTGCGTTGGTATAATGAGTAGGGGTGCGTTGGTATAATGAGTAAAGATGCGTTGGTATAATGAGTAGGGGTGCGTTGGTATAATGAGTAAGGGTGCGTTGGTATAATGAGTAGGGGTGCGTTGGTATAATGAGTAGGGGTGCGTTGGTATAATGAGTAGGGGTGCGTTGGTATAATGAGTAGGGGTGCGTTGGTATAATGAGTAAGGATGCGTTGGTATAATGAGTAGGGGTGCGTTGGTATAATGAGTAAGGATGCGTTGGTATAATGATTAAGGATGCGTTCAACTTGGTATAATGAGTAAGGGTGCGTTGGTATAATGAGTAAGGATGCGTTGGTATAATGAGTAAGGATGCGTTGGAATAATGAGTAAGGATGCGTTGGTATAATGAGTAAGGGTGCGTTGGTATAATGAGTAGGGGTGCGTTGGTATAATGAGTAAAGATGCGTTGGTATAATGAGTAGGGGTGCGTTGGTATAATGAGTAAGGGTGCGTTGGTATAATGAGTAAGGATGCGTTGGTATAATGAGTAAGGGTGCGTTGGTATAATGAGTAAGGATGCGTTGGTATAATGAGTAAGGATGCGTTGGTATAATGAGTAGGGGTGCGTTGGTATAATGAGTAAGGATGCGTTGGTATAATGAGTAAGGGTGCGTTGGTATAATGAGTAAGGGTGCGTTGGTATAATGAGTAAGGGTGCGCTGATATAATGAGAAGGGGTGCGTTGGTATAATGAGTAAGCATGCGTTGGTATAATGAGTAGGGGTGCGTTGGTATAATGAGTAGGGGTGCGTTGGTATAATGAGTAGGGGTGCGTTGGTATAATGAGTAAGCATGCGTTGGTATAATGAGTAGGGGTGCGTTGGTATAATGAGTAGGGGTGCGTTGGTATAATGAGTAAGCATGCGTTGGTATAATGAGTAGGGGTGCGTTGGTATAATGAGTAAGGGTGCGTTGGTATAATGAGTAGGGGTGCGTTGGTATAATGAGTAGGGGTGCGTTGGTATAATGAGTAGGGGTGCGTTGGTATAATGAGTAGGGGTGCGCTGGTATAATGAGTAGGGGTGCGCTGGTATAATGAGTAAGGGTCCGCTGGTATAATGAGTAAGGATGCGTTGGTATAATGAGTAAGGATGCGTTGGTATAATGAGTAAGGATGCGTTGGTATAATGAGTAGGGGTGCGTTGGTATAATGAGAAGGGGTGCGTTGGTATAATGAGTAGGGGTGCGTTGGTATAATGAGTAAGGATGCGTTGGTATAATGAGTAAGGATGCGTTGGAATAATGAGTAAGGATGCGTTGGTACAATGAGTAAGGGTGCGTTGGTATAATGAGTAGGGGTGCGTTGGTATAATGAGTAAAGATGCGTTGGTATAATGAGTAGGGGTGCGTTGGTATAATGAGTAAGGCTGCGTTGGTATAATGAGTAGGGGTGCGTTGGTATAATGAGTAGGGGTGCGTTGGTATAATGAGTAAGGGTGCGTTGGTATAATGAGTAGGGGTGCGTTGGTATAATGAGTAGGGGTGCGTTGGTATAATGAGTAAGGGTGCGTTGGTATAATGAGTAGGGGTGCGTTGGTATAATGAGTAAGGATGCGTTGGTATAATGAGTAAGGATGCGTTGGTATAATGAGTAGGGGTGCGTTGGTATAATGAGTAAGGATGCGTTGGTATAATGATTAAGGATGCGTTCAACTTGGTATAATGAGTAAGGGTGCGTTGGTATAATGAGAAAGGGTGCTTTGGTATAATGAGTAAGGGTGCGTTGGTATAATGAGTAAGGATGCGTTGGAATAATGAGTAAGGATGCGTTGGTATAATGAGTAAGGATGCGTTGGAATAATGAGTAAGGATGCGTTGTTTTAATGAGTAAGGGTGCGTTGGTATAATGAGTAAGGGTGCGTTGGTATAATGAGTAGGGGTGCGTTGGTATAATGAGTAAGGGTGCGTTGGTATAATGAGTAAGGGTGCGTTGGTATAATGAGTAGGGGTGCGTTGGTATAATGAGTAAGGGTGCGTTGGTATAATGAGTAAGGGTGCGTTGGTATAATGAGTAAGGGTGCGTTGGTATAATGAGTAAGGGTGCGTTGGTATAAAGAGTAAGGGTGCGTTGGTATAATGAGTAGGGGTGCGTTTGTATAAAGAGTAGGGGTGCGTTGGTATAATGAGTAGGGGTGCGTTGGTATAATGAGTAGGGGTGCGTTGGTATAAAGAGTAAGGGTGCGTTGGTATAAAGAGTAAGGGTGCGATGGTAAAAAGAGTAAGGGTGCGTTGGTATAATGAGTAGGGGTGCGTTGGTATAATGAGTAAAGATGCGTTGGTATAATGAGTAGGGGTGCGTTGGTATAATGAGTAGGGGTGCGTTGGTATAATGAGTAAGGGTGCGTTGGTATAATAAGTAGGGGTGCGTTGGTATAATGAGTAAGGGTGCGTTGGTATAATGAGTAAGGGTGCGTTGGAATAATGAGTAAGGATGCGTTGGTATAATGATTAAGGGTGCGTTGGTATAATGAGTAGGGGTGCGTTGGTATAATGAGTAAGGGTGCGTTGGTATAATAAGTAGGGGTGCGTTTGTATAATAAGTAAGGGTGCGTTGGTATAATGAGTAAGGGTGCGTTGGTATAATGAGTAGGGGTGCGTTGGTATAATGAGTAAGGGTGCGTTGGTATAATGAGTAAGGGTGCGTTGGTATAATGAGTAAGGGTGCGTTGGTATAATGAGTAAGGGTGCGTTGGTATAATGAGTAGGGGTGCGTTGGTATAAAGAGTAAGGGTGCGTTGGTATAATGAGTAAGGGTGCGTTGGTATAAAGAGTAAGGGTGCGTTGGTATAATGAGTAGGGGTGCGTTGGTATAAAGAGTAAGGGTGCGTTGGTATAATGAGTAGGGGTGCGTTGGTATAAAGAGTAAGGGTGCGTTGGTATAAAGAGTAAGGGTGCGATGGTATAAAGAGTAAGGGTGCGTTGGTATAATGAGTAGGGGTGCGTTGGTATAATGAGTAGGGGTGCGTTGGTATAAAGAGTAAGGGTGCGTTGGTATAAAGAGTAAGGGTGCGATGGTATAAAGAGTAAGGGTGCGTTGGTATAATGAGTAGGGGTGCGTTGGTATAATGAGTAGGGGTGCGTTGGTATAATGAGTAGGGGTACGCTTGTATAATGGGTAAGGGTGCGTTGGTATAATGAGTAGGGGTGCGTTGGTATAATGAGTAGGGGTGCGTTGGTATAATGAGTAGGGGTGCGTTGGTATAATGAGTAGGGGTGCGTTGGTATAATGAGTAGGGGTGCGTTGGTATAATGAGTAAGCATGCGTTGGTATAATGAGTAGGGGTGCGTTGGTATAATGAGTAGGGGTGCGTTGGTATAATGAGTAAGCATGCGTTGGTATAATGAGTAGGGGTGCGTTGGTATAATGAGTAAGGGTGCGTTGGTATAATGAGTAGGGGTGCGTTGGTATAATGAGTAGGGGTGCGTTGGTATAATGAGTAGGGGTGCGTTGGTATAATGAGTAGTGGTGCGCTGGTATAATGAGTAGTGGTGCGCTGGTATAATGAGTAGGGGTGCGCTGGTATAATGAGTAAGGGTCCGCTGGTATAATGAGTAAGGATGCGTTGGTATAATGAGTAAGGATGCGTTGGTATAATGAGTAGGGGTGCGTTGGTATAATGAGTAGGGGTGCGTTGGTATAATGAGTAGGGGTGCGTTGGTATAATGAGTAAGGATGCGTTGGTATAATGAGTAAGGATGCGTTGGAATAATGAGTAAGGATGCGTTGGTATAATGAGTAAGGGTGCGTTGGTATAATGAGTAGGGGTGCGTTGGTATAATGAGTAAAGATGCGTTGGTATAATGAGTAGGGGTGCGTTGGTATAATGAGTAAGGCTGCGTTGGTATAATGAGTAGGGGTGCGTTGGTATAATGAGTAGGGGTGCGTTGGTATAATGAGTAGGGGTGCGTTGGTATAATGAGTAGGGGTGCGTTGGTATAATGAGTAAGGATGCGTTGGTATAATGAATAAGGATGCGTTGGAATAATGAGTAAGGGTGCGTTGGTATAATGAGTAGGGGTGCGTTGGTATAATGAGTAAAGATGCGTTGGTATAATGAGTAGGGGTGCGTTGGTATAATGAGTAAGGGTGCGTTGGTATAATGAGTAGGGGTGCGTTGGTATAATGAGTAGGGGTGCGTTGGTATAATGAGTAGGGGTGCGTTGGTATAATGAGTAGGGGTGCGTTGGTATAATGAGTAAGGATGCGTTGGTATAATGAGTAGGGGTGCGTTGGTATAATGAGTAAGGATGCGTTGGTATAATGATTAAGGATGCGTTCAACTTGGTATAATGAGTAAGGGTGCGTTGGTATAATGAGTAAGGATGCGTTGGTATAATGAGTAAGGATGCGTTGGAATAATGAGTAAGGATGCGTTGGTATAATGAGTAAGGGTGCGTTGGTATAATGAGTAGGGGTGCGTTGGTATAATGAGTAAAGATGCGTTGGTATAATGAGTAGGGGTGCGTTGGTATAATGAGTAAGGGTGCGTTGGTATAATGAGTAAGGATGCGTTGGTATAATGAGTAAGGGTGCGTTGGTATAATGAGTAAGGATGCGTTGGTATAATGAGTAAGGATGCGTTGGTATAATGAGTAGGGGTGCGTTGGTATAATGAGTAAGGATGCGTTGGTATAATGAGTAAGGGTGCGTTTGTATAATGAGTAAGGGTGCGTTGGTATAATGAGTAAGGGTGCGCTGATATAATGAGAAGGGGTGCGTTGGTATAATGAGTAAGCATGCGTTGGTATAATGAGTAGGGGTGCGTTGGTATAATGAGTAGGGGTGCGTTGGTATAATGAGTAGGGGTGCGTTGGTATAATGAGTAAGCATGCGTTGGTATAATGAGTAGGGGTGCGTTGGTATAATGAGTAGGGGTGCGTTGGTATAATGAGTAAGCATGCGTTGGTATAATGAGTAGGGGTGCGTTGGTATAATGAGTAAGGGTGCGTTGGTATAATGAGTAGGGGTGCGTTGGTATAATGAGTAGGGGTGCGTTGGTATAATGAGTAGGGGTGCGTTGGTATAATGAGTAGGGGTGCGCTGGTATAATGAGTAGGGGTGCGCTGGTATAATGAGTAAGGGTCCGCTGGTATAATGAGTAAGGATGCGTTGGTATAATGAGTAAGGATGCGTTGGTATAATGAGTAAGGATGCGTTGGTATAATGAGTAGGGGTGCGTTGGTATAATGAGTAGGGGTGCGTTGGTATAATGAGTAGGGGTGCGTTGGTATAATGAGTAAGGATGCGTTGGTATAATGAGTAAGGATGCGTTGGAATAATGAGTAAGGATGCGTTGGTACAATGAGTAAGGGTGCGTTGGTATAATGAGTAGGGGTGCGTTGGTATAATGAGTAAAGATGCGTTGGTATAATGAGTAGGGGTGCGTTGGTATAATGAGTAAGGCTGCGTTGGTAAAATGAGTAGGGGTGCGTTGGTATAATGAGTAGGGGTGCGTTGGTATAATGAGTAAGGGTGCGTTGGTATAATGAGTAGGGGTGCGTTGGTATAATGAGTAGGGGTGCGTTGGTATAATGAGTAAGGGTGCGTTGGTATAATGAGTAGGGGTGCGTTGGTATAATGAGTAAGGATGCGTTGGTATAATGAGTAAGGATGCGTTGGTATAATGAGTAGGGGTGCGTTGGTATAATGAGTAAGGATGCGTTGGTATAATGATTAAGGATGCGTTCAACTTGGTATAATGAGTAAGGGTGCGTTGGTATAATGAGAAAGGGTGCTTTGGTATAATGAGTAAGGGTGCGTTGGTATAATGAGTAAGGATGCGTTGGAATAATGAGTAAGGATGCGTTGGTATAATGAGTAAGGATGCGTTGGAATAATGAGTAAGGATGCGTTGTTTTAATGAGTAAGGATGCGTTGGAATAATGAGTAAGGATGCGTTGGTATAATGAGTAAGGATGCGTTGGAATAATGAGTAAGGATGCGTTGTTTTAATGAGTAAGGGTGCGTTGGTATAATGAGTAAGGGTGCGTTGGTATAATGAGTAAGGGTGCGTTGGTATAAAGAGTAAGGGTGCGTTGGTATAATGAGTAGGGGTGCGTTTGTATAAAGAGTAGGGGTGCGTTGGTATAATGAGTAGGGGTGCGTTGGTATAATGAGTAGGGGTGCGTTGGTATAAAGAGTAAGGGTGCGTTGGTATAAAGAGTAAGGGTGCGATGGTAAAAAGAGTAAGGGTGCGTTGGTATAATGAGTAGGGGTGCGTTGGTATAATGAGTAAAGATGCGTTGGTATAATGAGTAGGGGTGCGTTGGTATAATGAGTAGGGGTGCGTTGGTATAATGAGTAAGGGTGCGTTGGTATAATAAGTAGGGGTGCGTTGGTATAATGAGTAAGGGTGCGTTGGTATAATGAGTAAGGGTGCGTTGGAATAATGAGTAAGGATGCGTTGGTATAATGATTAAGGGTGCGTTGGTATAATGAGTAGGGGTGCGTTGGTATAATGAGTAAGGGTGCGTTGGTATAATAAGTAGGGGTGCGTTTGTATAATAAGTAAGGGTGCGTTGGTATAATGAGTAAGGGTGCGTTGGTATAATGAGTAGGGGTGCGTTGGTATAATGAGTAAGGGTGCGTTGGTATAATGAGTAAGGGTGCGTTGGTATAATGAGTAAGGGTGCGTTGGTATAATGAGTAAGGGTGCGTTGGTATAATGAGTAGGGGTGCGTTGGTATAAAGAGTAAGGGTGCGTTGGTATAATGAGTAAGGGTGCGTTGGTATAAAGAGTAAGGGTGCGTTGGTATAATGAGTAGGGGTGCGTTGGTATAAAGAGTAAGGGTGCGTTGGTATAATGAGTAGGGGTGCGTTGGTATAAAGAGTAAGGGTGCGTTGGTATAAAGAGTAAGGGTGCGATGGTATAAAGAGTAAGGGTGCGTTGGTATAATGAGTAGGGGTGCGTTGGTATAATGAGTAGGGGTGCGTTGGTATAAAGAGTAAGGGTGCGTTGGTATAAAGAGTAAGGGTGCGATGGTATAAAGAGTAAGGGTGCGTTGGTATAATGAGTAGGGGTGCGTTGGTATAATGAGTAGGGGTGCGTTGGTATAATGAGTAGGGGTACGCTTGTATAATGGGTAAGGGTGCGTTGGTATAATGAGTAGGGGTGCGTTGGTATAATGAGTAGGGGTGCGTTGGTATAATGAGTAGGGGTGCGTTGGTATAATGAGTAGGGGTGCGTAGGTATAATGAGTAGGGGTGCGCTGGTATAATGAGTAGGTGTGCGTTGGTATAATGAGTAGGGGTGAGCTGGTATAATGAGTAAGGGTGCGCTGGTATAATGAGTAGGTGTGCGTTGGTATAATGAGTAGGGGTGCGTTGGTATAATGAGTAGGGGTGCGCTGGTATAATGAGTAGGGGTGCGCTGGTATAATGAGTAAGGGTGCGCTGGTATAATGATTAAGGATGCGTTGGTATAATGAGTAGGGGTGCGTTGGTATAATGAGTAGGGGTGCGTTGGTATAATGAGTAAGGATGCGTTGGTATAATGAGTAGGGGTGCGTTGGTATAATGAGTAAGCATGCGTTGGTATAATGAGTAAGGGTGCGTTGGTATAATGAGTAGGGGTGCGTTGGTATAATGAGTAGGGGTGCGTTGGTATAATGAGTAAGGGTGCGTTGGTATAATGAGTAGGGGTGCGTTGGTATAATGATTAGGGGTGCGTTGGTATAATGAGTAAGGATGCGTTGGTATAATGAGTAAGGATGCGTTGGAATGATGAGTAAGGATGCGTTAGTACAATGAGTAGGGGTGCGTTGGTATAATGAGTAAGGGTGCGTTGGTATAATGAGTAGGGGTGCGTTGGTATAATGAGTAGGGGTGCGTTGGTATAATGAGTAAGGGTGCGTTGGTATAATGAGTAGGGGTGCGTTGGTATAATGAGTAGGGGTGCGCTGGTATAATGAGTAGGGGTGCGCTGGTATAATGAGTAGGGGTGCGTTGGTATAATGAGTAAGCATGCGTTGGTATAATGAGTAAGGGTGCGTTGGTATAATGAGTAAGGGTGCGTTGGTATAATGAGTAGGGGTGCGCTGGTATAATGAGTAAGGGTGCGTTGGTATAATGAGTAGGGGTGCGTTGGTATAATGAGTAAGGGTGCGTTGGTATAATGAGTAAATATGCGTTGGTATAATGAGTAGGGGTGCGTTGGTATAATGAGTAAGGATGCGTTGGTATAATGAGTAAGGATGCGTTCAACTTGGTATAATGAGTAAGGGTGCGTTGGTATAATGAGTAAGGATGCGTTGGTATAATGAGTAAGGATGCGTTGGAATAATGAGTAAGGATGCGTTGGTATAATGAGTAAGGGTGCGTTGGTATAATGAGTAGGGGTGCGTTGGTATAATGAGTAAAGATGCGTTGGTATAATGAGTAAGGGTGCGTTGGTATAATGAGTAAGGGTGCGTTGGTATAATGAGTAAGGGTGCGTTGGTATAATGAGTAAGGGTGCGTTGGTATAATGAGTAAGTATGCGTTGGTATAATGAGTAAGGATGCGTTGGTATAATGAGTAAGGATTGCGTGAGGGACTGCTAAGGATACGTTATGTATGATTAAGGATGTTGTAGATGAATACGTATGCGCAGAGACTATATCTTATATAAGGTCCCTGGTATGCGGTTTAAAAAGAATGTGTTGCTCTGGGAAGGAAATAGGAAGTGCCTTTTAAGGATGAGTAAGAATGCGTTAGGAATGTTAAGGGATGCGTTCGAAATCAAAATTAATGCGTTGTGGTGAGTAAAGTGTGTTGGGTGTGTGTAAGAATGCATTTGGTAAGGAAAAGGATGCGTTGGGATTGTGTACGAATGCGTAACGGATGAAAAATAAAGCGTTTGGGGTGAGTAAAAGTGCGTTGGGAATGTGTAAGGATATGTTAGGGAAGAGGAAACGTTGGCGAAGCGTTAGAATGCGTTAGGAATGTGTGCAAGTCTTACAAAATATTAATCACTTTTAGAAATTTTCAGACTTAAGCAATTTCGTTATTAAAAGCTTACAAATAAACATGTGTAAACATGTCCGATGTACATATTAGTATTTACTTACGCAAGCGTCAACTTATTGGTTTCAGACAGGTTATAACCTGTAGACAAACATATTATGAAAATCAATTTACTAAAATCTGACATTGAAATTTGAAACACGCAAAAGATTATATTTTTGATTATTTTCCAAACTCCTTTTTCAAAATTGATAGTAAATGTGAAAACAGGATGTTATGGTGGTTTCAATACTGCGCAATGCTACACTGTCAAAATATTCTTACTAGCATTAAAGGGGCAGTAGCACGTTTTTTGAGAATTTTATATTTTCAATTGTTCACTGATAATTGTAAGTAAATGATAAATATATTACTTTAATAGAGTCAAAAATCTCATAATACAAACCAATAATCCATAGTCAGAGAACGAATAATAAATATTGACATAAAGTCAATTGGCCGCCATTTTTGTGTGAACACCTTTTATTCATTTTTATAAGAAAAAGGAATCGCATGGTTTAACTTTACACTTTATTTGGGATATATTATTGCGTCTTTTAGATTATTAACTTGGCCTTTCAATTGGAATCATTTATTTTCAATTTCCTGACATCAACCTATATTCCCCCTAAAAACGTGCTACTGCCCCTTTAACGTGTATCTAAGGCTGACCAAAAGTCACATGGAACGGCAATTAGAAGGCTCGTAAACGTTTGGTTAGAACTTTTCTAAGAATTTGGCCATTATAGCTATCTGCATCTTAAAGGCATCAATCAGAAATATACGTTTTCTAATATTGGCGATGCGAGCGATATCTGATCATTTATTCAGAAATTCTGCCGATAAGCATACAAATATCTTCCAACAATAACTGAAACACTCTTGTATTAATTTCAAGTATTAGAACTACATCAAGGCAATTTGTAATCTTTATATGAAGTGTGCGGGATTTATTTTGGCCAACACAATGGTAATTTCGTTTTCTCGCTGCAACCTAAGGGTCTTCATTATCTACAAGAAAATTGTAATTTAGAATAAAACATATCTTGTCAATTGTTTTTTTTCTGTTTTGAAAGATGAAAATAGAACTTACATATTCCTAGAAGGCTACAGAAATGTAAGTAAATGTCCAATCATAATGATATTTTGGTTTGGCAAAAAGGGGACGAATACATGTAGTAAAAAAACCATGAAATTTGTTTCTTTCTTTTAAAAAAAGCATTAGAATTTAATGAGCGTTTAGATGGTTATTATGAGACACTCTAGTGCTTTTTCCGTAACGATCAAAGGCTTTGCCCGCCCTTCATTCCGCAATGAAGTATAGTTTTGAGTGACGTCACAAAACACAATTGATTATGACGTCAATAACTATTGTGCTATAACGTAACAAAACATGGGTTTTAAATTCAAAATAAATCTTCATCTTGGTGTATAACTGGACATAATAGTAAAGTAATAAAGTATCCCTAATAATTAGTTGTTTTGCAAGTATAGATTTGCCCTGAGCTACTTTACTTAAACCCACTCGCACTTAAACTATAATATTTCCGGGCAAAACTAATCTTCGAATTCATTCCAAAACACAGGATGTCTTATTATTATTATATCTTAATGTATCATCTAAATATGCTGTAAAAATTGATATTGACAAGTGATATCTACAACCAACATCTTCATGGTAGATAATGCAACAATCAAATCGTCATAATGCTTTTGCATCGTTAGTTAATGACGTCACTCTAATATTGTATCATTTAGCACAATGCCAGAACGAATGACGTACCAATGTTTTTATGCTAGTGTTATGGTCAGAGACACAACCGAGTTACTTATTCAACTCGTGTATACATTTGATAAAAGAAGACACTTTGGTGATATATTTGATATATATCATATGTCTTAAAAACAAACATGCTTTGTTGGTAGCAACTATATGTTTGTACTGCTCATGCTTTCATAAACTATGATTTGAAGATTGATAAAAACAGGATGATTAGTATAAAACGTCCAAAAAGGACAAAAACGCATAATACAATTTTTATTTCTAAGTCATATGAGACAATAGCTCTAAAGATATTCTCTTTGGCATTGTTATTATCTCGCATGTCAAAATGCAAGATGAACAGTTAATTTAGGATTTTCTTTTATAGATTAGGACACAGACTGAAAGGGGGTGAGTAGTTTTATTCTAAAACAGTGTGATTAAGATACTTTCATATACAGAAAAAAAAATGACCAGAAGTAGTTTTGGCGGTTTATACAGGCAAGATTCAAAGATTATGAAATGTCTTATCTGACACTACAGAACAATAAGCACAACTTTTCATTGATTAAAATTCTACAAATGACATCAAATTGTTGGAGTAGAATTATTTTAAATTTTAGAGGTAAAATTTTATTTTAAAAAAGGAAAAGAAAATCGAGTGCATTTTGTCCTGAATATCTTGGTTTCATTTAGAAATATTATCACAAATAGTAAATATAAACTAAGAGAAAAGAAACAGTAAGTTTCTTTGGAATTAAGTAAAAAAGGAGGGTTATAAAACTACATAAAACTTGTTTTCATTTGGATCAAAACGTCTTGCAAAAGTCGTTTAGCACCATATTTTTTCTCTTCTATATTTCATATCAATGTCCATACATGTGCTACAACAATGACTACTTTTATAGATTATGAATTAATATGTACATGTATTGGTTATAAAGGTCAAATTCAGTAGAGGGAAATTATCGATTACCATAAAAGCAGTGATACATATATAGATAATGGATAATGTTTATAGAAGGTCTTATATTTCTCAATTTGCACTCCATTATAAAACGTGAAAGATGATCGGCACACAGCACAGATGCTATATTTAAGCTTTAAGATTATTGAATGAAACACCCACACGAGTTTTATAACGACATTGAGTTTGTCAAGTGCTTGTAAGAGTCTCATTAGTAGAATGAAAAACACATCTACAAAGATTGAGCTACCCATACAGTTCAAGTGGATTCCCCGCTGATAAAGCCAATTAGGATCGCCATTTAACATATCACTTAAAGAAGGGCTGCATAACCTTTTTTAAATATATTTTTCAAAAGATATTGGTCAAATAACTATATAACATAAATATTAGGCCAAAACAGCAACGATACACAGTTTCTCAATGAAGCTACAGCTAAGTAAACATTGCGTAACAAGGCGTCTGCTTGTCGCCGTCCAGCGACAAACCAAAACAAGGCCGAGAGGCCACGGGCAGGGGATACCGGAAGTGACGTGGCAGTAGGCGAAGCGTTCGTCTGCTTATATGGGAAATGATAGGCGAAATCCGCAGTTCTGCCTTTTCAAAGCGATTAACAGTATGTTATATCATTGTGTTGCTGTCAACTGTCCTAGAATATCTCCTGATGAAGTCTCCGTAGACAAATTCCCATCATATTGATGGTTTCACGCCAAATTGACCCGCGTTGTTAGGTCAAACAGAGCAATGTGACAATCTACATCGAACTCACGTGTTCCGATCACTACACCGATTTTCTGCTTCGAGCTCGCATTTTCACTGAATGAACAGTTTGGCATGCAGAGAAAAGGGAGATTAGTAAAATATAAAACATAGCAGAAAGTTTTGGGCTGATTTATGGTAATAATCCGAATATACAATGCTCACATTTAGATTTGAACGTTGTGTAAAAAGGTTGAATAAACAATGACATTGGTCTGCAGGTGTTACTTACTTTCATTAGATCAGATACTCACTTATTACACAATTACTTTACTGTCTATCGTATTTCCTGTCTGTTTCCTAATTAGATGATATCAAATGATGACTATAGCAGGTAGGTTATATAATGCACAATCATCAACACCTGGCTATTTTATGACATCAGCTTATTAGGTAACATCAAATAGCAATTGTATTCCTTAACATCCCTTTTTTCTCCGATTGGTAAATTATAACCTATTAACCTGAAATTAGGAATACCGTTTTTGCTCTATCTGATAATTATTTTGGATAAGGTTCATTTAATGAATCTTCATTCTGTTTGGCCATGTATCGGCTATTGTTGTGGAAAATATCACCCCTATGTACAAGAGTGAAAACATTAAGATTTTCAGTGAAATGCCCTATTAAAATAATGTTTTAAACAAGACATCAGTGATCATCCAATACATGTCTTTCATTGAGAATTGTAACTTGTCCATCACTATATGAAATAACTAAGAAAAACGTATATATTTTTTATCCTGTTACAAAATGAAGTCAAAGGCAATTCTTAAAAAATGGTTTAAATGTAAAAATAAAATAGTATTGTATAATTACACTCTTTCTGCTGTGCTACTAAAGTAATATTCAATAACAACCAACAACTGTGCACGAAGATAAAACAGTTCACACGGGAGCAATTGTTTACATATACATCCGGGTTCTCACGTGCAGTCTAATGACAACATTGCGCAAAGCGAGACCATCTAGGCCTACATGCTGTAGCATTATGCGCACAACTTCGTTTTTAATCAGGGTCTTACGTTTTCATCAATACAAATTGCCAGTTGAATAGATAAACTACCGATTTATTGAAGGTTTGAGATGTTTGGATGTTGTTTAGGGTGTTTAATCGACGGTTAAACATCGAGCTGTACTGTTAGCTTGTGTTGTTTTACATAACGAGGGCACACAAGGGGGTATCACATCGCCTACTAACACGTCACGAGGCAGTCACGCTTCAGTGCGTTTTATTCTGTTCGCCGGCCTAATTAGGCGGTGTTCTTTATACAGTCGTAATTAAGCCGTTTCTAGGTCGATTTCAGAAATTTAAAGTTGAGTCCATGTGAAATTGTTATCACTATTTCATGAATCCCGAAAGTTGCCATATAGCATTTCAGTCCCTCTTTAAACCTTATTTAAGATCTTGTCAATTGATAAAGAAATCCATTTTGGTGTCATTAAAATTGACGTGAATTTATTTTTCTAGCTTATGATCGTGTCATCTTTGTCATATTGTCTGATAAATTATATGAATTCTCATCGACATTTTTCTAGGAAATAAATGACCTCGTTAACTTGTTCAAGTACATTAGACACATGAAAGCTTTTTGGTTTTTCCTCTCGGTGGCTTATATGCTTTTGCTATGCAGTTGAGAACTCTAGCAAATAATTCTTTGAAAATATTTTTTACCATGTTTTGAACTTTTCATTATATATAAGTAGCATAGTTAGAAAGGTTCGAAAAATACGTGTTTATGAATGACCGTGATGTATCATTTCAAATGGTTAATAACCATAACAGATTAAACATTCCAACTAGATGAAGATTTACTTTGTTTATGATTATGAAGCAATTTGAGGGGAAATAGTACCGAATAATGTCATACACAAACTAAACGATGCCAAGGAAAAAGTACAACAATCGAGAAAATCGGTATGCAATAATTATTTGACAAAGAATTTAGAACTTTGGTCAGGGGAGTGTGAGTGTTTCAAATTAAGGTCTTTTGAATGGACAAAATTCAGTATTGGTTACACACTAGCTTGCTCTTGAGACCACAAATCACTTCCAGCTGACAAAATAATGTTTCCTTTTCATACACTGGCTATGTGTGTCTATTTTGTAAGAGTCTGTAATGGTAAGGACAGATTGAGGTTAAATAGTAAATTATAACGGATGCATCATCCACATACCTAATGCCATTGATATTAGATGAAAGATTATTTGTTTCAGTATATAAATGAAGGCTATTTGCAGCCTAACACTATCTTTCAAGAAATAAATGAAAGCAATCCCCCTTGAGGAGCCTTTCTGTCAAAATGTTATATTTCATAAACATGTTTATCAGTAAACAAATTCTTTAATATCACTTTAAATTTTATTGAGGTTTGTCCTAACATATCAGTTTGCAACTTGACACTTTCTTTTTAAATGATATTTAACAATTATTTGATATTACCTAAGGTTTGTTGCGTACTTATTCTTATTACTAATAATGTTGTGCAAGGTCATGTATAATATCCATATTCAACCGTTTTTGGCATTTCGTTCCTACGAAGAAATTTTCCTAACATCAAATGGATTTGGACCACACTTTGCTCAAATGTACACCAGGATGTAGGTTTTTGACTGGTGTCAACCATTCTTCTCCAAGATTTTTAGTTTTGCTCCATATTCGACCTTAATGTCCATATTACTACAATATCAGATTTGTTGCCACCAGCCCAAAGTCTACATATTGGTGTATTAAGAACATTTATTCATGGGAACAAAATTTGGGAGAAGATTAGTTGGCACCAGTCGAAAGCCTACATCTTGGTCTATACTTGAGGCAGGTTTTGTCCAAATATCTGCGATATTAAGAAAATTGTATCATGGGAACAAACTGTCAAAAACTGCTCGAATTTGTCGAATTTTGACATTAGATCGAATATTGAGCAAAAACTAAATATCTGACACCTATCGAAAGCCTACATGTACATCTTGGTGTATAATTGAGAAAAGTTTGCTCCAAATCCATTCGATATTAAGAATTTTTTACATGGAAAGAAAATGACAAAAACTGCTCGACTTGATCGAATTTGGACAGTAAGGTCGAATATGGAGCAAAAACTAAAAATCGTGGAGAAGATTTGCTGGCACCAGTCGAAAGTTCATCTCTTGGTGTGAGCAAAGTTTGGTTCAAATCCTTTCGATTAAAAATGCATTTTGTTCCCATGATAAAATGTTCTTAATATCGAATGAATTTGTACAAAACTTTGCTACGGACGCTTGTGGGGGTAATGGACCCGAAGAACGATTTGAGAGGCAGTGTTGAGCGATTAAAGTGCTTAATTTAATATATTTTACGTGAATTAGTGACATTTCTGAGGTATTAACTAAGAGGCATTTTGATGACATATATATCTTTATTGAATTTTTGGGGAAATAAGTTTTGACACGACAAAATTATTTTGATTCCAGGCGAGAGATTTTGATTCACTTCGTTCGCCCAAGGGAAAAACTGGTTACTGGTTGCTATTAGTGCGATCTTCTACCAGGTTTTTCGTTTTTGCTCCATGTTCGACCTTAATATCTAAATTCGACTCAAGTCGAGCAGTTTTGGACATTTTGTTCCATTGATAAAATTTTCTCAATGTCGAATGGATTTCGACCAAACTTTGCTCAAATGAACACCAAGATGTATGTTTTAGACTGGTGCCAACTAATCTTTTCCCTGAATTTTAGTTTTTGCTCCATATTCGACCTTAATGTCCCGATGTTTGAGCATAATTTGTCGTGCCTGCTGTCGTAGCTGATTTAAAAGACTCGTATTCCTTTATTTATAGATGCTCAAAAAGTGTTAGGATTCGAATAACGAATAAGATTGCTACGTACCAACTTTATTTTGATGTTATGTTCTCAAATGTGTACTTAGCTACTTCAAATATGGCATAGATACAGTTAAATCAGTTCAATGGAACTCTAACGTAGATTCCTTACACGTTGTATAACAGTATTGGGTATGTCAAGTGCTTTGTAAGTGACTTCTTCATAGCATGAAAAAACACACTTGATTAAATTATAAAACACTGAGCTATTTTTAGAGTTCAAGAGGATCCTTCACATTTCGAGGTCAATTGAGATATCATTTTACATCAAATTGACGAAGATGTCCTCTTTAGAATCATACACATTTGGTAAATATCTGGTTCCCTTTTAGGTTAAATCTATTGCAATGAACAGCTGAGGATATGTCAATCCAAAGGTTTATTAATATTCCACCGTTGATTTTTTTAAATCCCTTTTCTGATTTGATAAATGGAATTACATATTTTTATAGATAAGCAATTATATGTTAAAATGGCCGTAATTCTACTTGTGCTAAATGCACATGCAGATCAATCTCTTATAAATCAAATAGAAGTCATCACTCCCAAATACCCAGGTATTTGGTCTGAATAATGCTCAAAGGGGGAGTGCCAGGTGAATTTAAACTGCAACCAATCAAACAGAATTTATTGTTCAAATGTATGAATTGTGAAGATTAAACTAGATTTTAAATGCATTGATATTGACAAGAAGATTTGTTTTAAAGGGGCAGTAGCACGTGTTTTGATAATCTTATATTTTCAAATTTTTACTGAAAATTGTAAGTTAATGTTTATAATTATTTTGACAGTGTCAAAAATCTCATTACACAAGTCAATCATCTATAGTCAGAGGACAAAGTATGAAAATTCACATAAAATCCATTGGCGGCCATTTTTTGTGAACACCTTTAATTCATTTTGTGTAAGAAAAGGGAATCGATTGGCTAAACTTTACGTTATATATTTGAATTATTACTGCTCCATTTAGTTTAAATACATTGTCTTTCAATTGGAACCATTAATTTTCATGTTCCTGACATCACCTTATATTCCCCCTAAAAACGTGCTACTGCCCCTTTAAACCTTCCACCTGCATGATTTAGATAAAATAAAAATCTATAAAAAAAAATAGGGTTTTTTTTCGAAAAAGAAATTGTTTAACCTTCTGTGTAGACGCTGATTATGTAGTTTTATAATTTTATATTTCTGTGTTAAAATTACGAATAGATTATATATAGATTATCAGTTGTTGCTTTGCGGTCCAGAGACCCCAAAGTTATGTAACATTTGATATTGAAAACTAATGGCAGAAGTTTCTCTCTATATTACTCTTGGAAACTTCAAAGAGAAGTTTCAGCCAATGATATTTGTTTGAAGCATATCCTGGTATTTCGAACGACCAATAGACAGAGCTGTAGCAAACTTATACCCACGTGACCATGTCGGTAGTACGAAATAATTGGCAAGCTTTAATTTGGAAACTGATTATTATGATAACGTTATGATTTAAAATATATATCGTTTATTTTCAATTATATATGGATGAGCGTTTATACCCTTAATAAATATCAATTTTACATATGGATGTGATCTGTTTTGTAGTTATTCGGTGTATTTTTTTGCATTCCACATTCGGGAACGACATTCCGTTTTTGTATCAACTAGCAATTCGGTTCCTTCAATACTTTTACTATAACGCGAGCGCTGAATGTCCCGCCTTGTCAATGACTGATCGTTCACTCAATGCATCTCGTTGCTTCACGGAAAATTGGTACTGAACAGGCCATTTTCAAATTTTATGTTTCAAAACATAACGTTATGTGTGATTTATTTAGGTGTCTTTCGAAAAAAGCATCGACATAGAGCCTAACGTATGATGAAATAAATAATAATCAAACTAAGTGTAATAGTGAGACATTGAGACAATCATTCTTTCCAAGAACGATTAAGGATTGGAACCAGCTCCCAGAAGAAACAGTACTCGCCACTTCATGTGAGACTTTCACCTCATATGTAAGAGGATAGAGTGTGCCTGGGACATAATACAGATACAGAAAATATTCTTAAATGTCATCATATAACATAATGAAAATTATGAACTCGATCAACACTCCTTTACGGAAAAGTATTCTAACAACATGAAATTAACCTGAAAGTCAATGGGAAATTCGTCGGATTTAAACTAAATATGCTGGTATTGGAAAACAATGGATCCCGGAAAGTTTATTAGTGCAACTATTTATCTAATTAATCACTGGCTCTTGTATTAAACTCACCGTCAGCTATCTTTTAAAGCAACTTATATTTGAATAACCGTATCAATGATTAAAATTTATATCATAATTGAGATAGGAGACGTATCTATTGTTGGATTTTTTAGCGGAACGAACGAGATGTTTTTACTATGTACATAGTGTACTGATAACAATCAAAACAAAGAGCAAAGCACATGCGCCTCGATTGGAACAATTTATAACAATTTAACTTGATGCATATTTTGTCAACAAGTGCTTTTAGACATTTTAAAATATGCCCATTAATTCAGTATGGTATTTGATTGATATCATGATGTACACTAATTTAGTTATAATAATGGCAACATTTTCGTGGTCATAAACGGTTATGGAGAGTTCAGATCAATTCTCACAATTTTAATCGTTTTTCTAAAATTGGAAATTGCATTATATAGACGGAACAGGAATACAGGATACATCTTGTAATCGAGGGTACTTTTGTAGGTTTGGTCAATGTATTTAGCAACCTGAGCTTATTGTCACATACTTACAGCCTATGGCTTTCAAAAGAAGGAAAACTAGTACTAGTTCATACAAGAAAATGATATGGATGTCAACTTGTTTATTGATTTCACACGACGTTTCTGGACAAGTTCTTGCCCCTTCTTCAGGTGAGTGAGGAGGGGCAAGAACTAGCCCAGAAACGTCGTGTGAAATCAATAAACAAGTTGACATCCATATCATTTTCTTGTATTAATACCTTCTTAATGCCCTTGAAGAATTTCATAGTACTAGTTCAGGCTAATCATCTGAATGTCATGGCCAGTGATGGGGAGAGTAGGCTAGATTGAGTTTCTCACAATTCTAATCAACAATCAACGAAGTATCTGAACGTGACCTAGCACATATATTATCAATTGCAACTCCCTAACGCGGGAGTTTTCAAGTGTTGATGTCATTACTCTTTGTCTTTATGTGGAATTGGCATTAATAGAATAATGAAATCTAAGCATTATTAGAAAAATAAAGCATCGATTGAAGGGTATTTTTCGAAAATGCAATCCCGAGAAGCTCGAACTGTATTTGTTTTCCCACTGTTGTATAGTCCTTGAACTTCAAAGTTTAAAGTTTAAATTTCTATCAGGTCCTTTTACTTCCCAGTTAATCTTAAAAGTTAAACGCTAAAGAAGGGTTTCTTTCGTTTCTTTCGTTTAAAACATTAGGGCATTGAAATGCTATGATTTGATTTCTAAACATGTTAAAAAAGGGATGTTATCCTAATTCAATAGTAAGCAAGTAATAAAATGTGAAATTTGTTTCCAAATATGACAGTAACTGATAAGAAAAACAAAGTCACAAAAACAAATGATCGAGCTTTCGAAAACTCTGAAGACCGCGTGCATCATTTTATAACATCACGTGATCGTTTTTAATGCTTCCGCTCGGCGAGGAAGTGTTGATGTAACAGCGAGTACAACTATATGCACTAAGAGAGATAAAAATTGCTTGGTATATGAGATGAAATGTAACGATCATTAGCAAATCAAAAATAAATATTTTGCTGTACCGCAACCTTCTCCGCAATGTTCTAATCAAAAATACCAAATAAGGAAACAAAGACGATTTTATCAAAGGAATTGAAGGATAAAAATAATGTTTGCTTAATCAAGTGTGCATAATGGATATAAAGGTTCATTGCTCAACAGACAAATTGATGACCTTTGATTATTTAAAAATAATCAGTTATCTCCTTTTTATCTATATGCAAAGTATTCTTGAAATTCAATGACATGTATAGAAAATTTGAAATCATATGGTCTCATGGGTATGGAATTGACTATCTGGCCGTAACTGTGAATAATTCACCTCAACTGTCGCGAAGGGAGGAGACTTTGAAATCTTCTCAAGAATCAGTAATAAATTTGTATGTGTATGAAACGAGCAAATGTTCTTTTCACCTGCAAGAATAATGTTCCTGAAAAATGTGTGTGATAAGCAGGATTTACTGTTTGATATAAATCAAAATGGGTTCAATTGGTATATTAAATGTGATACTGAACAATGCTAACCACATTTTAACATCTAGTAAATGATGTTGATAACATATTTCCAAACGTTGCCAAATACAAAATATGCCAATGGTAATAATTGATATACCATTTTTTGACAATGAGTTATGAATTTGGCCGTTAATCATGTTGCCATCAGATTTCAAATGCTTTCTAAAATATACCATCATAACAGAAACACCCCTGACTCGTACTTCTAAACTAGCTAGAGTAGGAGTAGTTCCTTCCTTGACATTCTAGCACAGTGACAAACATCGCCCCCATAATATCTTACTAAGATTAAACTCTCTATAATGTCTCTTTTAATCAAACTAAAACCAACGTATCCATTCATGCTGGGAATATTCTTTTGAACATCTGAATCCCTTTGAATGAATGGCTCCCAACCAGCGATAGCCAGTGTTGTTGAGATGGATGAAACCAATGAGGAGGTGGCCTCCAGCTTAAAATAGAAATATAGCTGTATACTTCATTGATATGTTGTCCTCATTTAGCTATTTTAAACACTATAAAAAAATAATGACTGAATAAGTTTCTTAAAGTTCACATAACCACAAACATATTTCACTATTTTCTTTGGAATATAGAAAATCTTAATACAATATTGTATAGTGCGTTAAAGGTCGCTACTCAAATATGTTTTGTTTGGTAATGAAAGCCGTTTTTGAAAGCCACTTTTTATGGGCCGCTTAGACCTATCTGACAACAAACAAGTGAATGCATGACTGGTCACGCCCTCATTTTGTGACGTCATTAACAGAATCAGCATCGTTATCTATACGTCTATCGTAACAATACCACAGGAAAAACCTAATAATTAACGATTTTCAGAAAAATCATTTGACGACGTAACACTACTAAGCATTTGGTGTGAAAAAGATATCCCCATCAATGGTAATTAAACAATTATTAAGGCGGTATTTCAGTTGAAATAATGATGCGTTAGTCGGTATAGTCTGTTTATTACGTCGCACCCGCTCGAGTTTTATGGCCCCTAACTCAGGTGGGTTTTTCACAGCCGATAATTACGCTGTCTAAATGAAAGGCTAATTCAAGGTATTTATTGAACAAATCAACAAAAATTAAGTCCAGCTTTTATTTTTTTGATAAATCTTTGAAAGAAAATCGAGAAGTGGTAAGGTCGAGATTATTTGATGTTTAAATGTGTTATTGTCATTCTGAATTGTAATCCTTATGCTAGAGACATTGTTGATGAAGGCATGATCCATCTGGCACCTCGGAGTAATCTAAGTTTTTAGTTTCGTCAATGTATCAAGCAACCTGAGATTATGGTTGAAGTGGTATACTTACATGCATTGTTTTTAAGATATGATGCTTTCAGAAAGGTTTCATATTTCAAAGGCAAATATCTGAGAAAATTAAGTACCAGCAATATTGAATTATATATCATTACCAAGATAGAATTGTTATTTTCATCAAAGACCAACGCAGTGTTAACCTAATGTCCATATTTTTTCAAAGAAAACGTGATTTACGCAAGAAATGCAACACAAAATATGTTTGTGACAAAATATAGTACGTTTTTGATTAAACGTCATTATTTATACTTACCGTAGACAAGTGACCTTAGCCTGTTAGCCATATAACATGCAATCGACTCATTCCCACTGATGTAATGAAACTTCATTACCCAGAACAATCGGAGTTATCCGCCCGTCACTAGCCCACTAGGTGGCGTGACCTGTCATCCAATTAGATTCATTCACATTACCTAGGAGTCCCAATTAACGACGGATACGTAAGAGGGGAGGCGGGCG
Source organism: Steromphala cineraria (assembly GCA_916613615.1). Taxonomy (NCBI): domain Eukaryota; kingdom Metazoa; phylum Mollusca; class Gastropoda; order Trochida; family Trochidae; genus Steromphala; species Steromphala cineraria. The sequence continues at coordinate 28,260,181 of OU744731.1, forward strand.
GGAGTGACGACGGTCACTTGTCTACGGTAAGTATAAATAATGACGTTTAATCAAAAACGTACTATTATTTGGATACTAACCTCCGACAAGTGACCTTAGCCTGATACCACAGAAGGTGGCGGGAAGGATTCGTCGCCAGAGCGGTAACTCTCAAGATTGTCCTGAAGGTCGACGACCTAGCTAGCGACTGTTTTAATCGGGAAATTGTCTGACCTCCAAGGTCGACGACCCTCAACTAAAACCCACACCACACCATAGTTGTTAGATTAAAATGTGAATTAACCAACTCACTATATGAGTGACTACATCGACGGGTCGGGAGTCACTAATGTGGAAGGTTGCGCCCCCTACCTTGGGGAGCCCTTGTGGTTCGCTGCTGTGCAACAACCTGCGCCCCTAGACGGCTTACGCCCTCTAGGTTCCCCGTAGAGACATCGCGCAAGTAGTGGTTGACGAACGCCAAGCTCGACTTACAAAGCAGCCGGCCATGACGTCCGCCACCGAGAGATTACTGTGATGGCCATTGTTACCAAATAGGCTCGAATCTCGTGCGGGTCGATCTGCGCAGGCCTTTACAGGCGTCTACTATCGGTAGACTCCCTCCAACTGCCTCCTGTCAATCTTCAATGAGCTCGTTTGGGAGTGGGACAGGAAAACCTGCGCCTCCTCTGTCTCAGTGTCCGCGTCCCCCTATGAAGACACATAGAGCACGCACCGGACATGAGACGTCCCGCTCGTCCGCCGGTTCGACGGACGGAGAGATTGACGGCAGTGTGAAAGTCCTCGCGTTCGTCAGCGCTTTGGTTCTTGCATTAAACACTGGTGCAAGTCCCAAAGTCGTTGAACCTCATATCTCACCCCAACCCTGAGCAAATCGCCTTGCAACACGTGCAATTCTGATATTCTGGCCGCTGACCCCATAGCCACCAAAAAGGTGGTTCTAATGTTGAGACGCAGCAGCGTCGTGTTTGTCAGCGGTTCATAGTGTTCAGATAGGAGGTGATTACGCAACACAACCAAGACCCCCCTTCCGGCGGTCTTAACTTAACGATGAATATGTCCTCCCGGAGTCCTTCTCGCGAAGGACGGCCCTAATGACTGCGAGACTCGTGTTGAAGAAAGAGGCCTTAGGCTCCTTCCCGTGCGCAGGCGGACGGGGAACTCAGCGATCTGAGTTAGCGTCACTACTCACACATCAAGCCCTTCCCGCAAAAGTCATAAAAGGAAGCCCATTGAAATCGTACAGTTTGCTCGTGGAGGACTGCTAAGAGGCCGCCACTGCGCTGGCCACCGTCTCCCAAAGCCCAGCGCCCTTCAATCCGTCTTCCCTGAGGAGCCTAGATGGGTGGTGAGGCGACCGGGAGTTCCGACCTCTGGCGATCGTAGATCACTAGAGGCGAGAGAAGACGGGTCAGCCACTGGTGACACGTAAATTGGCAACTGCTGATTGCCTCGTGTCGCGAAAAGCAGACATTCGGTTCGAACACTCGAGGGTGCCACACCCACTCCATGAAACGGAGGATGATCAGGGTGTATACCGCTCTGATTGAGCTGTTTAGATTGTTCACAAGCGAAACAACTCTATAGCCAGATGTAACAGTGATCCGGCCTAGGCCGATCCCAGTTGTTGATCAATCAAGCCGATGTTGAGCTGTTTGTGTGAATACACAACACCTGGTTCATGCGATGGTTTAACCATCCTCAGGTGTGCGTTACAGACCTGTGTAGACGCGTCAACGTACCACTGACTCTTGTCTAGAGGTTGCCCGAGGGGCACTCCTGCTAGAGCATGAAGTCGTTCTGCCACTATAAAAGGTGGTGAGTGAACTCTTGCCGCCTCCTGAAGCGGCGGCCGCCAGACTCCTCACGAACGTGAGCGCTGAAGGCTATCTGAAGAAGCGAAAGATGGAGTCTCCATCCCCCTCCCTCGTATAGACTTGAGCTGACGTCAAGAACCCTAGAAAGCTTTACTACTGCAGGAGCGTGAGAGGCTCACGACCCGCGTGTGCTAACACTTCCCTGTGGCATCCCATGCCCTCCCTGGCGACCAGGGCTTGTCTTAGCCACCGGCCAGACGCCTAGGGAGACGAACGTTGTCGTCGGTATAAAACCCCCCCTTGCCTCTGTCCTCAACCTGGAGCCCTGGCGAGAAGGCACCGACGGCAGGACGGCGAGGAGACCAGCGACACGCTGGTCCAAAGGGAGCAGGCTGATGGGCGCCTCCCTGACCGGCGCAATGACGTCGTCCTTAAACGCCTTAAGGTCGAAGTGATGAGGCGTGGGCGCGATGTAACGCTTCCTCGCCTTCTAGGGCACCCCCACGCCGTGGGGAGTCAGCCGTGAAGGTTATAGGGCCATCCTGAGACGTATCCCACGAAAGGGAAGCGTTGGGAAACCATTCAAGTGCCAGGGGGTCCCAAGGGACCTGTCCAAGCTCAAGGACCCTAAGTCCGACGCCAGGGAGGACGGTTCGTCAAACACGCCGACATCCTTACAGATGTCGAGGACACTCGTTCAGCCTGTGGTAGAAATCGGACCCGGGGTGGGTCGCCTGGCCGCCCTGGAGCGCTGTTGCAGCTCACTCTTCCGGATGGAAAAGCGGAAGCACTAGCGCTGCTCCTAGGGAGGTCGGCGCACTCGACGCACCGACTCCCATCCAGCCAGGAATTCCTGCCCAGGCGGCAGACCACGTGAGGGACGTAGCACGCCGACTCCCGAGAGACACAGCTCCCGCAGAACCCCACGTAAGTGGACCCGAGTCGGAGGGGACTAGGTCCAATTCGTGAATAAATAGCTTGAGGATCAAACGGAAGAAAATCCCCACTACACAAGGGGAGAGCGCCTGCCGTCTCGAACTCAAGTGCAACCGGATTATCTAAGAACCTGAGCAAAAGAAGCACTACCAAGTGACAAGCGTCAATCACCTCTTCAACCAGGTGCTCCCCCTAGAGGGACGCTTCCTTAAGCTAAGAGTGAGATACACGACGACGTATCCCACGACGACGCTAAGAGTGAGATACACGTTAATCCCCGATCAACGGACCGTGAGAGCTCACAAACCAATCAGCGTCAATCACCGCTCCACTCCGGCGTTCCGGAGTAGACACTAGGGAACATACGTCCGACACCAGGGAGGACGGAATGTCAAACTCCCCTGCGTCCTCGGAAATAATGAGGTCCGATCTCTCCGGCGACACGCCATGCCTGTGGCGGCAGACGAACCCTGGGTCAGGCGCCTAGAAGCCTTGCAGCGGCTCTGCGACTCGCTCTTCCGGATGGAAGAGCGGTAGCGCCTGTGCTGCTCGGGGGAGAGATCCTCACATCCCACGCACCGGTTATCCTCCGGGCAATTGTTCCTACACAGGAGACAGACGACATGAGGGTCGTAGCTCGCCGACTTGCGTGACCTGCACCGTCCGCACAACGCCCGGTACGGGGTCGCAAGAACTAAGTCCATCCCCTGTAAGGGTTGTGACAAGCGAGCGCTAGGCGTCTGCGAGTTAATCCAATGGGGGAGAGAACGCGTAGAGCGTCTCTAACACCCCTGTCCAACGGGGGGGAGAGCGCGGCCGCGCCTCACTCACCGAATCCTATCCTGAACCTCAGGCGCCAGCGGCAGCCTATGCAGCGCAGGTCAGGCGAACTTGCACGACAAGTGCACACAAGTGCCACGCGTCAGTCGACCCTCCGCTCAGGCGCTTCCCATGGAGGGAGCTCCCCTGAGTTAAGGGCGAGAGCCACGAGCACGAGGTCACGCCCACGCACAGGCACACGTCCAACCAAACACCACGCGACTAGCGCACAGCGGTAGAAGTCCAGACGCCTAGTGCGCGAGACACCTAGCGCCAGGCAGGCGGCAAGCGCAGGCGAAAACCAACGGCACACAAGTCACCAAGCGTCAGGAAGACGACAGGCGACAAGCGCGGCCTAATCCAAACGCCACTAGCGTGCGAGACACCTAGCGCCGGGAAGGCGGCAGGCGGCAAGCGCAGGCGAAATCCAACGGCACACGAGTCACCAACCGTCAGGAAGACGGCAGGCGACAACCGCGGCCTAATCCAAACGCCACTAGCGTGCGAGACACCTAGCGCCGGGAAGGCGGCAGGCGGCAAGCGCAGGCGAAATCCAACGGCACACGAGTCACCAACCGTCAGGAAGACGGCAGGCGACAACCGCGGCCTAATCCAAACGCCACTAGCGTGCGAGACACCTAGCGCCGGGAAGGCGGCAGGCGGCAAGCGCAGGCGAAATCCAACGGCACACGAGTCATCAACCGTCAGGAAGACGGCAGGCGACAACCGCGGCCTAATCCAAACGCCACTAGCGTGCGAGACACCTAGCGCCGGGAAGGCGGCAGGCGGCAAGCGCAGGCGAAATCCAACGGCACACGAGTCACCAACCGTCAGGAAGACGGCAGGCGACAAGCGCGGCAAGCGCTAATCCAAGCGCCACACGAGATACCTAGCGCTAGGCAGGCGACAGGCGATCAAGTGTAGGCGGCAGTAGCGCTAGCTGTCACTGCAGCGAGGTAGAGCGACCGTCCGTCGCCCGGGCTGCACGTGCTGCACGACCGCAATCGACAACCCGTGCACCACCAGTCAAGTTAACACGGCTGTGTCAACTAGCAAAAAACCCTGTCTGAAACACAGAATTCACTCGCGAGGAATGAAAACGAGAAAGACAGATGGAATACCTGACTAAGGTAAGCAATAGAGTCAATAAACAACAAAACACGTTAATTAATATAGCTCAATACAATCGGAAGAGATACAGAAACACGTCTGCACACTACCGACTCTGTAATGTGAATGAATCTAATTGGATGACAGGTCACGCCACCTAGTGGGCTAGTGACGGGCGGATAACTCCGATTGTTCTGGGTAATGAAGTTTCATTACATCAGTGGGAATGAGTCGATTGCATGTTATATGGCTAACAGGCTAAGGTCACTTGTCGGAGGTTAGTGTCCAAATAATATATACACCGTCTATAAAAAATGAATTTCAAACTAAGGGTGGTAAATCTAGTTATGACCTTTTATGTACCTTATCTAATTACGGAAGTACTTTACTAATAACTGAAGATAAACAAACAGACATTGCAAGCATCATGCTGAAATTTAATTATCCAGTTTTCATAATGTTCATTATCGTAAACGTTTGATGATAAAATAGAATAGCTTAGAACTTTTTAAAATAATACTATTTCCCATTTTCCCGCAGCTGTAGCATGTAACATATACGTATGTGCACAACGAAATTCGGTAATAAAACATCCACAACATACAGATACAACTGACACAGAAGATTTGAGTGAAACTGAATTTAGGTTACTTTTCAAAAAGAATTCAAATAACTAATGAATTTAATTGAATACAGATTGTAACCTTTTCATGAAATGAGAAGAAATCAAACTTGTCAAGTAAAATTCATGTCTAAATCGTTCATGACAAGATACCTTGTTTCAATTATTTACCAACCCTTATCTAGTTTGTACCTCATTACATCACATACAAATATGACATTCCTTTTCATAACCGAAGAAGGTTTAGTTATGTCTGTCATGTTTCTATGCATAGAAAGTATATGAATTAAAAACATGCTTACAACGCATTTGTCATATTAAACACAACGAGGCTGAGAGTCTCAAAAGAAGTTATGCAAAAAAAGGTTTAATTTAAGCTGTTATAAACCTGAACGATAATAAACCTATATGAATTGACTTGATTTTGTGACACTAAGACGTGTAATATTCAGTTTTGACAAAAAGGTGCTTATCGTTTTCAATAAACTGCAACACCGTTTTAGGCCAACTAGGAAACGAAGAAAATTAATCTAAGATGTGAATATTTGATCTTTAATAACCATCTGATAACCAAGCACACGTCTTGTCGAATCTCAAACAGATTCTTCTTCAGAAAAGTGATCATTAATAGGGGCTTTATTGCATTTTCCTAGATTATCTCGATATCATTTATCTGTGAATGACACCTCAACGTCACGACAAAGTGCAATCCCATGCTAGTCGAATTATCAACCCTTGGAAACTCCCACATAATTTCGTCGTTATTGACTTATTCTGTGCAAGGTCATGTTCGTTTTAAAGTAAACCAGTGGAGGGATTGCCATTACATTTCGTGAAGCATAATAGGATATAAGATGTATTCTCAGCTTATTCATGAAAAGAAAGAAACGCTTAATATGTTGTAATGCAATTGCGATGGTTTGAACTGATTTTCTAATAAACTGTTCATATGACTTAAATTGAGTCCTGTGTATCAAATCGTGTTTAAATAGTTTTAAGTTTTGTGTTAGGTTTGTTTATTTGTAGCAAACACTTCGATTGAATAAGTACACACCAATAAAAAACGCTTGTCATTACAATCTTGATAAAGTTAAATCCACAGTTTTCTATAGGACCATACTGTACTTTTAGAAATTGCAAACAATTCTGTATAGCTTTGTTATACGTAGGTTTACTATTCTATTTTACCTGAAGTAAAACAGAAATTATAAAAAGAGTGTTTTATATAAGGTTCAGGTGGGAAAATGGTGTCCTTTCAGTTTCACAAATATCGATAGACATGTTACAAATGTATTTCTTTTCCTTTCAAATTGAATAAACATTTTCTTTTACGTTTCAAGTTAAGGTATCGGTGAAACACTTATTTATGTACATTCACCTGTAGTCGCCTCAACAAGACATGCTGGTAAACGTATAAATATATACTGCTCGACAAAAGTTAAGATCACTATCAAGTGAGACAACAAAAGTGTAGCATTGGCGGACATTGTTGAAACTGTATAAGACTTGCCCCGGCCTTATCTTGATTCCCAAGAGTCAAGCATGTATCATATCTTGATGACCATGTGCACAGTGACTTTTAAAGGGGCAGTAGCACGTTTTTTTATAATTGTATATTTTAAAATTTTCGCTGATAATTATAAGTAAATGTTAAATGTATTTCTTTGTTAGTGTCAAAAATCTCATAACACAAACCAATTATCCATAGTCAGAGGACAAAGTATGAAGATTCACCTAAAATTCATTTTGTGTAAGAAAAAGGAATCGCATGGCTAAACGTTACATGATATATTTGAATTATTACTGCTCCATTTAGTTTAAATGCATTGTCTTTCAATTGGAACCATTAATTTTCGATTTCCTGACATCACCTTATATTCCCCCTAAAAACGTGCTACTGCCCCTTTAACTGTCACATGCTCAGGAGAAGCGCCTGGACATCGATGAAGAAGTTTTGTTAGGAACAGAATATAATTTTTGTTTATAACGAACAGACCAGGATTATAATATTTTATTGGTCGATGTTTAAGCTTTCCTTACATCATGGTTGCTGCATTCATGCTCAAACATGTAGTAAGTGTCACTATTTCTTACATAATTAGCGATAAAATATGACAATACAGCAAGCTTGGAATTAACAATTTTGTCAAATGGTATAGCATTATACGATTCATTTTACAATTTGAACACAACTTTGAATTTTGTGCATTGCCATTGATTGGTGAATGTCATATACTGTTGAATGCCAAACTGAGCTATAAATCTGCCGTTTCTCTTTTTTTAATTCCCTGATGTCTTATGAAATACTTTATCATAGAAAATATCATTGACGTTTAAGTCCTTTATATAATGGTTTGTCTGAAATAGAATGCGTAGGAGCATTTTATTTCACCATATTTTAGAACATAGATGAACATCGCCCTCATATAAGATCAAGGATTATGCCACTTTCTTATTATGTCAAGAAGGAAACAGTAAGCTCAATGTATCTGTTTTGCTTAGATTAAACAGAACTCAGCACCTGCGTCAATTTCATACAATGATTTCATACGAACAAAAATATCATTCTCAGACTGAAACCTTTGATTGCTTCCATACCATAATAGGTGCAAATCTTATGTACACATAAAGCTATTTTTCGCATTTTTGCTATTTATCATGTTTGAATGGTTGATAACTTTATATAAATATGTTATTAGTTTCATGCTGTTTTTGAGTCGATATCTTTCATATTTTCAAATAAACATGAGGTGTGATATCTATTTTTGATTAGAAATTGTATAATAAATTTCATTTATGAATTGAATTAGTTGTACTAAACGAACTGTTTGATGTTAACAATATACACATGACAAAAGTTTCTTTTTTTTTCATCGAAGCATCAAAAACCTAAGCCAATGTGCAAAGAGGTTGGTTAACTTTTTTCATCAAATAATCGTTTTCCGAAATGAAGACCATTATATAGAGTGAAATGTCTGAATAAAAACAACTGGTAAACGTTTCTAGTTTTTATCGACGTAGCCTAAACTTAAGTTCTTGAAAGACCACCTGTATGTTTGTTGTAAAGCTTTCGCTCTCAGATCTACGTGTTATGGTTTTTTCAGGCAAAGGATCAGAAAGTCCATTCCAAATAGGTTGCTGAATTTTAAGTTTTAGTTTTTGAATACGTCGACGTCACTAAACAATTGTGCATGGCGTCTATAACAAGGAGTAAGAGGACTTCTTTTCGAGGCCGAATGTGATGCACAAAGTATATGATTATATTTGAGGAAGATAAACTAAAACGACTTAAAATCGACCGGTAAAAAGCCATAGAGTAGCCACAATGTTTTTTACAAAAAAGTATAGTTTTGCCATGAACTATTATAACGTTAAGCAACTCGGCCTTCGACCTAATGTTTTAACTATAATAGTTCAAGGCAAAACTATACCTATTGCACAACACATGATTGTTAGGGCTTTTAATTTTTCTTTAATATGTTTGTCGTCATAAATGCATGCCTGATCGTCTACTCAAGCAGTGTTCAAGACTTTTTTTGACTGTTTTCAACCATACAAATCTCTCTGGTTTTACATTTCAGGATACTTCTTTGTTAAATGGCGTTATCGATTTTAAATTTGCAGTTCAGGGAGTTGTCTATCTTGTATTGCAAAATATATGATGGTTATGGCTTCTCTATTTATAAGATACATTTATCTTTCAACAAATTGAAGTTGTCGCGAACGACTAGATTTTCTTATATTTTTCTTCGAAACGGGTACTACTTGCCCCTCAAGTTGAAAACCATCGGACGCAATCTCGGTAACTGAGACGCGTTGTAAAGCCTACACTCATAAGAATGACGTCACCGAAAGCGGATTCGTGAAAAGCCATGGCACTTTTGCAGAGGGAACTGTATTTTGACGTCGATTTAAGTATTTTATTGTTGATTCAAACATGTCAATATGATATTTAACTTTCGACGCAAGAATTTCTACCGAGTGATGTATATTTTTCTCAATAGCAAAATGTCATTACGAACCGCACTCAAGTATGACGATGGGGCTTTAGGGCAGCTGTATAATACTAAATGTGGCATTTGAGACAAATATAAAAAGTATTGCAAGTTTTCGTGTGAAGGCTGATAAATCTTGTTATGCGCAACTGTGTCATTAATCTAATCTAAATAAAGTTGTCACAGACTTTTGATCATAAGTATGAAAGTGATAATGAAATTATGGTCTGAACGTTTTTTTACATTATCATTTCTAATATCAGTGTTTGACGGTTAATACAGTTAGTGTTTGACGTCTTTAAGACGTATAAACGTATAACTGATTAATGAATTATGCTTTGATCGCCTTTTAAACCTTCAAGCTGTTTATTTCTAATAAACTAAACTGACTTTACTTACAAGAAGTTGCTTTAAAAATGCAAAACTTCCCCTACTCTTTAAATTTCTGTCGGGAAAAACATGATTATATATATATATATGTGTGATTTTCTAATCGTCTTATCCAACTGCTTTCTTTGAAAATACACATATTCAAAGAAAATGCCAAGTAACACTTTCATCATACGCATCGTTGGTAGAACTTATAAGCTATCATTGACAATATCAGGGCATTCTTTATGATAAATAATACATACTGAAATGACAGAAAGTTTCTTATTGCTCAAACAGTCAACTAAATCAATTCCATGCATGTTGAGATTCACGCCGCTAATTGTTGAAATATTGCCAAAGTGGCGATAAAAAAAAGCCACTCACTCATGTTGAGATTTAAGAATTGTACAGAATTCCTTCATTTTAGTTGGTGCTGATTTAAGCCTTGGGTTGCTGCTTGCTTGTTTTCCCCATAATCACATATTGATTATGTATAAGTGTATCCCACATGTCTCTGCGATTGCACTAAAATTAATTTAGAAGTACACAATGTAACTTTGTTACATGAAATATAGTCATGCACATTGTTATGTTGTCATCAAACGGGATGCGGTGAATTCGTACCGATTCAGAAACAGCCCTTGTGTTTGAACTGCAATTTGCTGAATGTGTAAGCTTGCTTTTCTAGCCATATTTCATTGACCATAGTATGTCGGAATCTTTTGCAATTGAATGCTGTTCTTTGATATTCTCCATAATTAAAAACAAACGTGTTTTAGCAGACAAGTTGTAAAGAGAGGTTTTTTCCCCTTTTTATCAACTTATACTCGAAATTTGGTAGCAAGCCATATGTATTTGAGGTTTCAGGGTATTTTTGTCCAAACATCTATTATCCAAATAAAAATAAAATAACTCATACATAAGAAACTTTGAAGTATCTTCGTTGTTTGAAGATCCATTACATGTGTTGTTCTAAACATATTTTGGATAATATTTTTTTAAATAGAGTCTATGCGTCAAACAGACATTGTCGTCGGTAATGGCCTCTCCTAAAGTTAAACCTAGTTTACACTGGAATATAATCTTCTTGGATTCTTCTTCTGAATGAAAGTAAGAACAAAGGCGACAACAAACAAGCATGTGAATATTAACCCATTTGCCATATAACACACAAAAACAGATAAGCATATATTCATCTTGATAAGGAAACGAAATATCAATATTGAGGCGTTGAGCTTTTCCTAATAATGAATCGATTTCATTTATTCAGGAACGTCAATTCCATGTCAGAACAAAGTACAATCCCTTGCTTGTGAAATAATCGACACTTGAAAACGTCCGTATAATGTTGTTGGAATTGCCTTTACGTGTGCAAGGTCACGTTCGGTTTGAAAGCAATGCTTTGTTTGTATTATCATCTTATTTTCAGTAAGTTTCAAATTCTTTGATCTTCCTACACACTGAGGTCCTATCTGAACAGATTGTTTGTCTATTTCTGGTGTTGTTTGGTTTCCTTCTTTCAACGAAATGGATATGTACATATTGAAAACATTGATAAAGAACCTCTTTGCTATGATTTTAATTACATTTACCAGTAAACATATTCTTCAAATCAAAGAGTCGAATGCATATATACACTTGCTATGATCATCAAACTTGATTAACTAAAAATATCTGCATTTGATATGCACTGTGATCTCCCCAGCCCCAGCTTTAAATCAAATCTGATTTTCTTAGCCATTTTTGTCCGTAAATCTAGAGACATTCCATAAAGATAAAAAGAAATAAAAAAATAATAAGATATTCAGAATAACAAATGTAGCATAAGGCACAACTCCACATAGCCACCCTTCCCAAAATATGCTTTTCAAATTGCTTCCTTTGGAAACCAGAAAAAAATAAGAAATTCAGAATATCCAAAATAGCAAGAGGCACCATTCCACCATTAGATTACATCATCTACAAAGTTCATAGAAATATATTGAACGATTTTTGAAATATGGCCCGGAAACGAAAGCATTTCAGAACCACAGAACCACGGAAGCATGGAAGGGACCGAAAACATCATGTCTGTAGGAAAGCTTTGCGAGGGACATAATAAAAACCCATTATCAATAAAATGATGATATCTCGACAGATATGTGTCCATACCCATATTTCTATTATGACAAACGTAACGTGAATACGAAAAAATTAAAGTAATCAATAATCAAAAACCCGGAATCGGATACCCGATGGTTCTTATATATTAAATTATAAATGATATGTCTGTAATACGAATAAATTTGATGCATTTAATAATTAAAAAATGTCTTCTATCTAACAACGCATAATTAAAAAAATAAATCTTTTGCCTCATTGTTGGAATTTGCGTGTATGAACTTTTGATAAGCTAAGCTAAGCAAGATATCTATGAAAATCAGATCTCTCAACACAAATATGCTTAGTTTTGGAAGCTCATCCTTTCATTCAAATGCGGATTGACTCGATTATCAAGTATGATCACTTTTGACGGCTTATAACCAGCACAAAACTTTGTTACACCGAAAATAAATACATTGGACTAACTTACAAAGCTCTTACAAGAGAAGTCTTTTTCATTTTTCTACGGTTCCGGTGTTGTAAGAGTGGGAGTTACGGCGGAGGAACACGAAACAACTTTCCAGGAATACATGCATGTTTAGAATTAGTCTTACAAGAGGACAAAACCATGCTTATCATGTCAAAAACATCAGGATATAACTTCATATGCAGCTGCGCTTGTCAACATATTATGGAATAAACAGAATGGCTCTATTGAAGAAGGATGTTCCGTAAATTGATTATATTTTCAAATTCGAGGTGATGTGTGTATTAGGTTTGTGTGTCGATGATAGTCCGAAAATAACGTCTCTCAATATGGAGGTGCTTTGAAAGGAATGCTGTAATGATATTATGATTCGGATATGATATAATTAATCTTTTATTATTATAAAAGACATTTTCGTCATGAATGATTAGTTTGTATAATTTTATATAATGAAGCCTTGTCATCGTCTCTAAGTTGATGAAACAAGTATAAGCATGAGCATCAAAGGTTCAGATTCATTGGTGTAAACTACTTAACTCGTCAACACATGAATTGATCTGCCGAAAAAACATCCATAACATTGAAAAATCTACACCTTTGAATAGTTTTAATGATAAAACTCGGTTATCTCAACAAATTTCGGACCGAAAAGGAGCTATTGACAAGAACGATTATGTACGTGCTTAGAGAGCTTTTTGACAGAATGTTCGTGAAAAGCATGGTGCGAAGTTGGTTTAACTGAGTTCGTGAACATTTCTTTCTTTGACGCGATCATTTGAAGAGGTTTCAATATTAAGAACTGACATAATGACTTTAATGGAATTTGCTTGTTGAAAGCGTGCTAAAAGGCAGAAACAAGTTTTTGGTTACCTAAGGACGTACGTTTTGTTCTTCAATCTGGAACAAGTGAGACACCTTGATGCCCTATATCGTGTTTAAAACATATTGCGACGGATGTTATTGGAAAGCACAAGAATATTGTGGAACGTTGAAACCTGGAGCAAATCTCATCTTCAAATCTCAAATTTTATCGATATACATTTGAACTATTCCTAGAAAATTTGGACACCTACTCAACAATAACAACATCAGTTAAACGTTCTATACTATAAGTGATGAGCAATGGTGTTGAATTAAAAATAAAAAATGAGTTGAACTTCGAATATGACCGATAAATCTTAGGTAAACGCAATACGAAAATTTGTTGTTCTTAGTTCTTTGGCAATGGCAAATCGAGTACCACAAAATGTCAACCGATATCTATTCCGTCACGAAATTATACCACTGAATGTTCTGATTAGACAACCATGAAGGAGAGAGTCGAACTCTGTAGGGCGAAATTAGCAATATCCTGCCATGTCGACACTCAAGGCAACTCGGTATTAAAGGAAAGGAACCCGCTCAGGCAAAACGTTGATTGATCTACATATAAAGCTTCAGCTAGGTCTTGCAGTTTTTGAGTTATATTCCGTGAAGAAAATTTTAAGTTACGTTTCTGTGGAAGCCTTTCAATAACACATCTAAATTTACATACAATGGCTAATTCATATACCAAGTTCATATACCAAGTTTCACTGAGCTAGATCTTACAGTTTTTGAGTTATTCTTCAGAAACGGAATGTTTATATAGGTTTCCTTTGAAACAGGAAAAATGATAATCCTTAAAATTTAAAAATCGCAAAGGTACATCTAAACATACTGAGTAATCCACTTAAAATCAAACAAGTTGAAAGTTATCACTGACAGCAGAAAATCAGTGTCGTTCCGGAATTAACATTTTTAATTCCAAGCATTTCGGTCATTTTAAGCTAGGTCTTTTCTCAACATATCTATTGGAAAGAACACCACATGATGATATTAAAACTGTAAACAAATATTTTATTAAATGTAAACCATGACACTGTTAATCAAATACACTTTTCACAATAAACATAAATGAATATATAATGTTAAAATTGAGTCAGTATAAAGGCCTTAATTTAGTCAAAATAAGATAAATGTCTGCTTAGATACATGCCAGATCATCTAAACCTTTGCAAATTAATCGATTCATCATTTTAATTTTAGTGTCGTGAATGAAATAAAGGTCATGAAATTTATGGTTTTCTGGTTAGAAATGCCGGACGATTTGGTGTCTAAAACCTTCTATCAATGTAACATAGGGAAAGAGCAATATGAAATCGCAACGCCATTATACAAACTTCTGCGGTTCATTACTAATTAAGTACCAAATACTCTCAATGATTCAACGTGGTTTTGTTCTCAATAGCTTTGAGTATAACAATTCTGCTAATAGACAAAGTGCACTTATATTAAGAACCCTTATCTTTGCAAAGTAGATTATACATGTACATGATTGACGTTTTCATTTGCTAATGAATCAAAATGTCATAGGAACAATAGTGAGAAATGAAAGCCAGTATTCATACATTATGGTTTAAGCTAAAATAACTCAATTCATTTGTTTGAGGGTTTAAATATTCCTAGATATTGCAGTGAAAATCATTATCTTAATGGACTTCTTAGCCTACATCAGCAAATAAGCAATTAGGGTTCTTCAATACTTCAGATAATTCCTATAAATAAAACGCGATTTAAACATATCGATGATCAATCATTATTGTCTTAACGACAATTTACTGTATTAAAAAGAACAATCTTTAAACGGTGAGACACTCAAAATGCCAAATTTTTGGGGGAAAAGCCCTCATTACGTTAACTAGATTTCAACAAAATTCTGTGCAAACCACTTCCAATCATAAAAGTTAAATGAAAAGTTAATTTCATGACGGTTTGATCTACCGAATGCTAGTACACTCTTCAACTCATAAAATGTGAGATTTTGAATTAG
This sequence comes from Steromphala cineraria, assembly GCA_916613615.1. Lineage (NCBI taxonomy): Eukaryota > Metazoa > Mollusca > Gastropoda > Trochida > Trochidae > Steromphala > Steromphala cineraria. The sequence goes on from OU744731.1 coordinate 28,275,272, forward strand.
GTATACCAGATACATGATTATATAGTATGTCACCATAGAAAAAATACTATGAGAACTAATATGGCACACGTCGAGTTCCACCACCTGTCGGCTCTGTCAATCTTCATGTAACCACGAATCGACATTATTTAACGGGACGATGATTTAGAGTCTAACATTTCCTATATATCGCATATCTATGCGGTATTTTATTAACTCCTTGGACTTTGACATGACTTTGACTTCATTGTTGTATGCCAACCCTCACCTTGTCACCAGATTGCCAAACGTTTGGTCTGCTCACGTCTTGTGGCGCATGTTCCCATATTAAAATACGCAATAGTTCAATAAATTAATCCTTATATATACGAGATATATAGAGACATGCGTTAATGGTAGTATAATGTAAGCACAATATTTCTGTCCCGAAGCGCTGAAGGTTTTTGTTGTTTTTGTTTGTGTGTGTGTTTTCCAGGGGTTTGCAAAATATATTGTATAAATACCGCTCAAAAGCTCTATCATTTACACAACCACTGCAGCATTCACATATCCAACCGTTAATAAGCTGTTTCTTAATCAAGTTTTGATGATATGGCACTAATACAATATAAACGGCATACGCAGTATGATTCGGCAACTGGGCCAACACGGGTACGCTGGGCCACCAGAGGAAGAATTGGCCAATACGAGACATATTGGACCAAAACAACTCTGAGCAAGCGTAGAAGCACAATATGACAAAAGACAGAAGGTTTCTCTTTAATACTTAAACAGTTATAACAGTTCAACTAGTTTCTCATTATGTCTCCCCCCGAAGGGTCGGGAGACATGTAGTAGTTACTTCATCCATAAACGAGAGGTTGATCCAGTTACACCACACCTGATCGCTGTTTGATTGACAGCTGAATTCGTCGAGGACGGTAGTCCGAGACGCAAATTCAGCTGTCAATCAAACAGCGATCAGGTGTGGTGTAACTGGATCAACCTCGAGTGATTGGAAGAAGTAACTGCTTTGTACCACGCCCACATTGTACGTTGTCAAAATCTGCACGAGATCTGCGCCGGAAATTTGAATTTGAAATCATTCAGTTTCACATGGCCACAATGTCGAGTCGCGAGTGGGATGACATGATTGACGACCTTATATTGTCGTAAATAATTAATAGACTATATAACTTTTCATTCAAGTACATTTTCACTAGCCTATGGTGTTTCTAATTGTTCAAAATGGATTATGTTCGATAGTCCTATTTGTTTGAATGTGCTTCATTAAAACTTGACATTCTTTTTATTGTGCCATTTTATAGAATATTTACATCCTCTTCAGCAAATTCCTTTAGTGCGTGAACGGTAGGCGTGGCTTGCTAAACTGCAGCGAGCCAATGAGATAGCTACGATCAAAGGTTACTTCAGGCCGTGGTGTAACTATAAGATACACCACGGCCAATATCAAAGGGACCGCGTGTGGGCATGGTACAAATTGGTTTTAGCTGAATTCCCGTCGGCGTTGGCGCTGGCGTATCCATTTCGTTTCCGGAGCATATCTCTAAAACTATGTGACCGATCATCACCAAACTTGGTATACTGTCTCTCCATATCATGTAGATGTGCCTTTTGGAGGTTATAGATTTAAAAAAAAAATTTTTTTTTATTTCCATGGCAACAATTTGGAATTTAGTCTTTTTCAAGGGTAGTGTTCGTTTCCGGAGCAGATCTCTAAAACTATATGACCGATCATCACCAAACTTGGTATACTGTCTCTCCATATCATGTAGATGTGCCTTTTGGAGGTTATAGATTTTTTAATTTTTTATTTTTTTATTTCCATGGCAACAATTTGGAATTTAGTCTTTTTCAAGGGTAGTGTTCGTTTCCGGAGCAGATCTCTAAAACTATGTGACCCATCATCACCAAACTTGGTATACTGTCTCTCCATATCATGTAGATGTGCCTTGTGGAGGTTTGAGATTTAAAACAAATTATTTTTTTATTTCCAAGCAATTTTGAATAATTTGATTGCTACAATTGTGGAGTTGATAGGTTATTTATTCAAGTTGAATTATACAGAGAACATTAATGGTGCTTTATGATAGTATTGTTTAGAGGTTTGGAGCATTTGAGGAAGGGGGAGACATCTGTTTTTACGGGTAAAAACACTTTCTAGTTAATAATTTGGATTTGAAAATGAACTGTCGACTGAGATGCAAGTAAAGTTCTAAGAGGTCCCACCTGAAACGTAAAAAATGCTTGATGACATTATATTATGATGATATTATATTATTTAGCTCATTGTGAAGTTCCTTTCTTAAATATTGTCTCCAATGCTGCTGTTGTATTTGTTTGATACAATGGGTCCGCCCCAACAGTATCAGAAGAGGGGGTGTAATTCTCCATATTGTTAGATCCATGTAAGGTTTTTAAACCCATGGCAGTTCTAACATATAACTTTTATGACAAATGAGTAAGTAATACGCCTAGGTGTGTAGATGCATGAAAGTCATGTAAGTCTGTTCAACATCAATCTGAACTAGATCCAATGTACATGAGGGCCATAAAGTATTTAAACGAAAATTATATATATATCATGTAATATCATTATAAATTTAGCGGATATCAACAGATATTCATTAAAACGTAATGATACGTATCCTTATTTTTAATAGATGTTGACAGAAATTAGAATTGATTTCTTTTGAATTGCCATTTCCCCTTCTCTTTTTAAAATCTGCGATTTCTTTATTATTTGAATGAAATAAATCTATCTTCATGTAACATGATGGCTTTAAGCCATTGTTCAAGTTTGTATTATATATATTTGCGCTTTATCTAAAGAGTTTTCGATGTTTTTATTTTACTGACAAAATAGGATATCATTAATTGTATATTTCGTTTAGAATTATTATTATTAGTTTAATTATTCAATGTCGATGTATTCCTTAATGTCAAAGCCCTGGAATAGTCAAGAGTGGGTGTTAAGCTTGTATCTTTCTACGACAACAGATTGTATAATTGCATCCTATCCCTCTGAAGCGGCAGATAATGGGTAATTTCACCTGTAGACGGAACACCTGCCAAATTGCTCCTTAGTCAGAAAATAGATCGTTTATCACAAACAAAAGTCAACCTTAGCTTCAATGAAAACCTTCTTATGCCGGTGGGATAGGGCCAGACATAAAGAAATCTCGCCCTCTCTTGTGTTCATTTATATCTATTATAATGCACCTGCGTATTTTGTACTTTTACAAAGTAATTAAAGAATCGGAAATACATCTTTCAGAAAGGATTAAAGCGTTAATGCCGCCATTTCTTATGTAGGAGTCGACCAGCAAGGAGCAGACATGTTTGTATTGTTGATTTGAGAATTTGTATGTCATGTTTATGAAAAATGTCAAAATGAAAGTCTCAGCTTGGAATATGATCCAGCGTTTGAAGCGAAGAGATTAATAAAATGTTAAAAAGATGTGGTCAAAATCACGCTCAAAGTTAGAGCAGAATATTAAATCTTTTCATAAGATGCGAAACACCCTTAGAGATCTGACTTGACAACAAAGCACAGATGACCAAAATGAAAATCAAAATTAAGTCATGGAACGCCAACAATATAATAGGGTCGATCATTTGGACAATACGTTTAACGTTAATTCCCCCCAGAAATGTAACTTGTTTAGAATTTTTTTTTAAATGACTGTAAAGTTGAATTCGGGTGATAGTGATGTCTCCAAACGATGCCACCTGAAATCGGAAGACGTAAAGAATTTGAATTTGACTCATAACTAAGACTTTCTAATTTTAAATACGTTTCATTTCACATTTGCCGTAACAGTACATTAAATAGATTTATTCAATTAAGACTAATCGTGTTGGGTAAAAAGGTTGATTTACATGGCTTTCGAAACCCAAAGCTATAAGCAGATAAACTATCACTTGATCTGAACACATTTACACATTCTAACGTTGGCGGTTAACATTGCCAAGTTTTGAGGCAACAAATGAATTATAATTCAAAGCCTGAATGAATCATCAATAAAGTAAAATTCCTTAAATATTACATTGAAATTTTACATCTACATTTTAGGTCATAACATTTTTATAACACCTCTTCAAGTCTGTAACCTCAATCTGATAGGTCTCTTGCCATTAAAAGCAAAAAAAATCATTTACCTGTTTATGAGTTTCTTTTTATTCTAAATGGTTGGTTTCATTTACATAATTAACTGCATTTACATATTAAGCTTTAGCTTGTTTGCCGATCCGGTCAGATTCAAAGGAGAGAAATGTTGTAATCATAGATGGTCACACCAATCTCAATGCTAAACTCGCAGAATGATTCCAAGGCACTCCAGATTTTACGCACATTGATAACCTTCGTGTTCCGGTTTATGATCGCAACATTTATTCAGCTTCAAACGGCTGTACAAAGGATATTAAGCATACTTATCCTTTCACGAGGAAACACAAGAGAAACTAAGCTTGAAATACATCTCTTTGGGGATTTTGTGAATGCAGATACGGATAATATGAATACATCAAGTCCCTTGGATTAGATAGCACATCCTGAAAGCACTTAATGAAACGCGTTGGTATGCGAGGAAGCGACCCTGGATGACAATGACTTTGAAGAGAGACAGCAAAGTGGCCGAGTGTCGTGGCTGTCGTTAATTGACGGTCATTAAGATCAACTGTCATTTAAAATCATGTACAAGTATACAGTGATATGAGTTATTGGCGTATTTTATCCAACATTTGAAGCCTCGAAATAACTACTTGTCCAAGATACTTGATTTTGAAGTTCATTTTGTACGAATTGCGGAGGAATTTTAGAATCATTTAATCATGCATTTTTTTTATTTCAGGTATAGTCATGCCTGAAGATATAAATGTAAAAAGCTCAATTAAAGTCACTGCCCAGTTTACCATGTTATAAACAGTCATGAAATAGAAACAAGATACAAGACTGAGCTAAATTGTATAGTTTAAGTGTTTAACAAATATTTGGTAAGTAGATTTATGTGACACTGATTTAGACACATTACAGAATACATAAATAAACTAGATATAACAATCAGTATTTTGTGTTCTCCCCTTATAAAGAAAACGTCCCCTATTTTTGTAAAGAACCCTGCTGAGCTGTAAGTGAGGTCAATTTATCCATTCCATTTAAGTCATTTAATGTATTTGTCAAAAGGGTTTGAATATTACCGAGAAACTATCATATGATTCACTGATTATTATCAGACAAGTAAGACAATAGCTTTTTCAAACTGCAACTATGCCAAATTCTATACTTTCTGGTCAGCATTTCACAACCTTTTAAACAAATGATGTAGGATGTATTTTTGTTGTTGAAAAATGTGTATTTGTACATACATATGACATTACATGACTGGATGTAAACACATAGTAAACATATTGGGAAATAAAAATGAAAAAAACAACAACAAAAAACTATCATATGATCAGATAAGTAAACGCATGGTGTCGCAATACTCTTACCATGTGAAATAAAGTGCTATAATGCATGTGTCAACTGATTGCCTGGTTTCTTGTATCTGATATCAATTAGCTTAACGGGTTATTAGTTCCCTTTGATTGAATAAAGATTGATTGATTGAGTAAGAATAATAAATTGGGCTTATGTTGGCAAATACTATATAATTCATGTGGTGATAGACAGGTGGGTAATGCTACAATTATACATGTACAAGTTTTTAGTCATAAGTATGTCGAAATACAAAGTATGCTAATTGATAATTCTATAAATTAGATTTCTAATATGACCAGAACTCTCTAAAACAAGGGAAGTCTTATTTGAAGTTTTTATCTTATTTACAAGAAAGGGTTTCTTGATTGGCTTGTCAATCCAGTTTAGTATCAAGAAACTGTTTCTTGATCGGCTTGTCAATCCAGTTTAGTACAGGCTTCTGTTCGAAAAAGTGCCTCTCTTGCAGTACGTTTTCTGTTGCCACATGATGCATGTACTAAAATTAAGTTATCAATATATCGTAGAGAATATTGTCAATATTATAATGTCTTACATACTTTTTAGGAATTGACATCTAAAATAACGTTTCAGTCTCATTAAACGGTTACTTAAGTTTCTTTTGGTTGGTATTTCTTGAATAATTATCAATTAAAACTATATATAAAAAAATAACGATGCATATTACATGATTCAATAATAATCAATCTTATTACAATATGATCTATTTGCTATACTACACGCGCATCTGTGTAACGCAGTGAAGAAAATTATCACCTTATTCTAATGAGATTGACATTAAGGGGAATCAAGTGTTGCCGTCTCACTATTGCGTTTCTTAAACATACGCTTCAAGCCGTCCTTGTAACGCAAGGAATTAAAAAAGTACTCGTCTCCGAAGTTTATACACATCGGAATCATCGGAAAGGCTGTAACTGAGATGCGGTAAAATTCCTACACACATAATGACGACGTCACCATAAGCGGGTTCATTTACAAATTTACAGAGAGTTTTGCACTTCTGTTGTCGAAACAAGAAGTTTTTGTTATTCAAAACACGTGTGATATAAGAGTTTAGACGAATGATTTTTATACTGAGTCGTGTATTTTTTTTCTCAATAGCTAATTTCATCTAGAACCGCATACAATTATGGCGATTGATCTTTAAAGGTTTGGCCTTAATTGATCAAAGAAGAGGATTAAGTGTATGAGAGGCCGTTGGGTCAATTCCGTTTTCTGTTCAATTTTTATCAGAGAAATCAAGAAACAATGTATCGCAATTCCTTTTTCAAGATGTATCAAGAGAATTGCATTTTTTGCATAGCTACCACAAAAACAGACCTAACATCAAGACTTCATGTCGTTCTTGAAATATCCCTCACATTTGAGCATTATTTGTTTAAATACACCAAAATGATAGTAATATCACACAACCAATTTGCAATAAACACCGCTGTAAAATGAAGCCTTCAAAGACAAGTTGACCATAATGGAAAACGCAATTGAAAGTAAAATTCAGGAATTGTTATAATTGATAACAACGCCATTGATTGTATAGTTACATATTTAAAAAAAATTTAATTTCGATATTGTATCACAAAAGAGCTAAAGTAAGACAAGTTTAATTCTAAGTCACTGTAACAAGGATTGAAGATCTTTAAAGTTTTGCAATATAAAACGTCCATACAAAAACGTCAGTTCAATGTATAATCTATCAAGAATTACCCAGAAATCGTTCTACCAATCCGTGAATTGGCTCCTTTATTGCGACAGGATTTTTAAAGATTTGTTCTTCGTGGCATCGCTAATCTAACGTTAAGAAACACTGTTCAAGTTGTTCGTGCCTTCATAGTCAAAACTAAAGCTAAAGTACAATTAATAATAATACTTAATCTATATAGCGCCTAGTATCCTCACAATTGTTGCTCACCGGCGCTGTACAAGGAAAAGTCATTGAATACAAGGAAAAACTATTTACAGTTAAAAGATGGGCACACACACATATATATGCTTGAGTGAAGAGAAAGGTTGGTGAAAGTGAGGAAGTGAGTTTTGAAATTGACTTTCGATTTGATAGATCTTAGTTCTTGTGGGAGAGTGTTCGAGATTTGGGGGCTGCACACTAAAAGGCACAGTCTGACATTAAAGAGTTGAAACGAGGCTGATGGAGTAGAGTGTCATTGGAGGATCGAAGTTGACGGGCTGGGGTGTACTGGCAGATCAGATCTTTTAGATAAGCTGGGAAATCGTCATTGTGCAGGCAGTCATGTGTCAACATACATATCTTATATTTCAAACGTGACTGAACGGGAAGCCAGTGCAAATCAAGTAGAACAGGAGATATGTGTTCGGATTTGGTGACTCTGGAAACAGATCTAGCCACAGCATACTTTCATTCGTCAAACAGATTTTAATTGCCTATACTTTGATCAATTCAAAGTGTAACGATACTTGTAAGAGAACTGTTTGCTGTTGGGCGTTTAGATTTTAAGATGTTTTGTTCTTTCAAATGTTTCTCGTTTAAAATCATTTAATTTTTAACATATTTTCTTCAGAGGATATTTGATTTCATAACTTCAGTGTATTAATTTTATTTGTATTACTCATTAACTGTCAAATGTAAACCTGGAAATATTTAAAAGTTAACATTTTTGTTTAACAACACACCTTCTGTGTACAATAGAAATAAATAAAAGATTAAACATTTGTTGCACATAGCGCAGTATTGTAAAGAAATTTCTGGGAAACAATTGTTTATATATTTTACATTTTAGGATGGGTAATTGCGATGTTTTGAATTTATATCAACATCAATCGAGGATACAAAATGACTCCAATTTAATACTTTTTTTATCAAAAGCGAGTCTGAAACAATTAATCGCGAGTTTAAGAATCATGGTATTGAATGGAAAGAAGATTAGTATTATGTTTTATTACTCGCCAGCATTGAATATAATAACTATCTACCTGAAAATGATATTCACTCGAGTTGACTGTCAGTGTTGTGACGATAATACTATATGAACAGCCATATAACACTTACTAAATATTTCTGTATGAATATTGCAATGCAACATCCTACACGGGCGAGAAATAAAGGTTCGTAAATCAGAGCAAAACAGTACGTTATAAAACAAAAAGTGACTCTTTGACAACGTAAGTACTTCATCTGCCCACAAAGCTTCAACGTCGATTCATTGCACAAAGTCATCATGTTACGTAGTTTTACCTTGAACGCTTCCAGAGAGACATGTGTATTTGTATTTCGTATTAATTATACTTCACCAAGAATTCAATAAACGTGTCTTGTCCTTTAAAGTTTAATTCACGGATAATTAATGGTAAACGAGAATCGTGAATATTGTGAACCACACGAAGATACAAATGGATATTTGCAAACATGAGCCTATGTCATACTTCCGTATTTAAAGTGACGTCACGTCAACATTTCCTTTGTAATTTGACGTCAAACATTAAGAGAATTGATTATGGGACACGAACAAACGTTTAGTAACACTATGTATACACGCTTCTGGGAGTTACGTTATGCCACCAACCACTATAGTTACAATAACGAGGATGGATACAAGTTTTTTTCACATTTTAGAATAAAAGGGCTTGTACTCCCTTTATATAAGTTTATTTAAGATTGTGTATCAGGGCTGTGGCAGCAGTATTGTTGGTTTCAAGGCTTTCGCAGAAACAGTGCATTGCATGTTGAATAGCTTATTTCATTTCAAAATAAACAATTCATCTCTTGAGAGTATGTCTTTCTCTATAAGTTTTTATCAAATTTGAAAGAAATCGAGGAATGAATAACGATTTTCCATACATTTCATGTAATTGCTATCGCAATTATTATCATTTGATTCAAATTTATGGAAAACGGAATCGAACTTTAGATAATGTATGCATGTTTCATCGGTTTATTGTTAAATGCTAAATTTCAAGGGAATGAAGTGAATATGTTATCTTTAATCTTGTGAAAATATTGTCCCAACAGTAAACCGATCTCAACTTCTATTTTGGATCAAGGACAAGGTTCATGATGGGATATCTCTCCTATTTTGTCAAAGTGAAATGGTCATTAATTATTTTCGTATTTATACCATTATCGTTTAAATGTAATGTCAGTCGACCACAACGTTGATCCAAATGATTGTTATATGAAATTAATATCAGAAATTTTTTTTCATTTAGATTAAGTTTTACATTATTTTTATCTTCCAGCCCCTTTCTATATCACTCAACGCCATGACAGAATTAACGTTACCTACTATAATTGTAAGAGAGTTTTGGCAGGTGATGTTTTCAACCTAAGTAGGGAAGGTGATGACAGTTGAATGTAGATGATTTGACAAGTACACCATGAAGGTGTAGGTTTTTTAAACTCTGTCAAATGAGGCTACCGTCTTTTTCTAAATTTAATTCGAAAAATTGTGAACATGATCTGAGATGATATTGGTTTTTATATGAAAGAATGTTGAACCACGATTTAATATCTAAATATAGCTTTTGAAAAGTTCGCTTGACATTAATCGCAAATAAACTTTTTAACTGCGAACAATAAATATAGAAACACTTCAAATTGGTTTCATACACCTGTGACAGTCATGCCACTTAAAAGTTTATTAAAGAAAAATGTATGTTTAACTAATTGAGCAAAAAGAATTTAGAGAATTTTACAAATTGCTTAATAAATATTTATTCAGTTTTCAGATCTACTGAAAACTCAAAAAGAGTGCAATATTAATTCACTTTTATAGTAATTTTTAAATTGCTTATTGCTTACAAGACGTAGCGAAATCCTAGTCAATTAGAAGCATCCTACTTAACTTTCTATTGTATTTGGCTTAACATTAGATGGTTTGTTTTAAATGTTGCCTCGTGGTCTAATGGGTCACCTCCTCAAATCTTAATAAAGACTGTAGTCGCATGTCATCTTGATAATGGTGTATTACCCTGGGCGTCTTTATGTTTCATCAACATTTAGGAAGACAAAATGATCTACAAAAGGATCTACCAAGTCAGAAATTGGAATCAGCAATACAGAGTTAAAGAGGGTCTTATTCATCATTCAAATCAACACTCTGCATTAACATCGACGGAAATGTTGATATCATAAAAGTCAGGTGTCTTTGAATTTTATGAATATCATCGTTTTTATCTACATACACACTAATATATGTTATTTCAAAACGTCATATATAACCCTTTATGACAAGATAGGCGATATTCATGATCTTTTATAATCACAATTCATGCATAGGATATACTATTCTGTCCAACAGTAGTCTCCCTTAGTCCTACAACCATTATGAAGAACAGGCGAATCATTTTTGACATAATGTCACCACCAGATATTGAATCTCCGCATTAAGGGATGGCATCCAGTCACAAATTCTGCCTTAACGTCTTCCTTGTGATAAGTATCTCGATCACGACACTGCTTTGGCAACGGCAGTGATTGAATTATTATTTAACCAATCTGATTCTGTTTATGTTAAATCTAACCAAGAAGACAGCTTGATTTGGACTGGACATGGAAATATAGACCATAAAACAATGTGTCACTGTTTCCTGACTGAAACAAGTGCAAGTTTTACATCAATACTTTGTAGCAAACAAAACGGCACAAATATATAATCGTTCTCATACCATATCATTTTGTTAACGTGCCTTGCCATACAACATAGATACTTCAATCGTAGACCATCTTCCGTCTTCGGTATCTTTACTAGGTTTTATGTACATAAGTAATCACTTGACAACAAAAAATACTGATATTATCGCGCCATTTGCAGGAAAGGGAGATGTGTTGAAACACCACTTTCTACAGTCTAATAAATAAACCACACACCCTCTCCGCCTTGTTCTGCACAATAACAGCGATGTCATATCACCTTTGCACTCAACATTTAGACTGAAAAGGAATTTATCAGGTCTTGGTCCGAATCATTTAAATGATATTACCTTATTGGTCATGCATAATGGGACATCAGCAAGACGTAAGGTTTTGGGCTTTCCTACAAAACAGAGTGAGAATGGGTGCCGAACGACACAGAAAAGAAATAAGCTTCGAAATATATTTTAACTTTAAGTTCTCCCCCCGAGAGTCAGAATAATTTGAGTTCTATGCCTCGTTACCATAAACTTGCAATTGCAAGCTTTAGATGTTCCATCGCCCCTTTAAGAATTGATACGGTACACATTCAGACACATGTACCAGCGTGACGGAAATATTTGGTTTACATTCTGACATTGAATAGAACATGTCATGTACATGTATTACTGAACTGTTCTCTATACAAGGAGGTAAGATCATTACTTTTAAATCTGTTCTGTCACAATGCTTTTTTCAAATGTTTATAAAATGTGTTTTATTTTGCCAATCCTTGAAAATGGGTTGTTTTTTATCTTGTCGTCATGTTTTATCTTATTATGAAGACAACGTTCATTAACAATGCATGACATCATTGTGAGTTTGACAGAATTGTTTTTCAACTTGATTGACAATTCCTCTGAAAGTCGTATGACTTAGAGATTTCGTACATGAGCACTTCAGCACCCGAGCTTCCGTCTGGCTCACAGTTTACCATTGGTCTTCTCTGTCAATGAAGACAGCAGGTATTTGGCTCCTCGTCAGGTCCACATATGACCATTATGGAATCTTATCACGTTGTCGTTGGGCGTCTCTCTAACATACTGATGTGATCTGTTGATCTAGCTTTATCAAATAGACTATTGAAACATGTCATAACACTTAACCACTGAAAGGCATCGTAAGGCCAGATCACATGACTTTGAAAATTTATGAAGTCAATAAGTAGAGTACAGGAAGGTCAAACTGAAATTTAATAATATTTAATGACAGCTCAGACAAAGGATATATCGTAGTTGGTAGAGTGTCCGCGCATCACTCAGAAGACCGAGGTTCGATTCCCAGTAGTGTCATTATCTAATGGTCGTCCAAACTACAAACACCAAACAATCCCTGTATATCAGCGCATATATAAAAAATTTGATCATAGATAGTAAACATGATGTGACCATTTACTTTTCCAAACTATGATAAAATCATAGACCCGACTTAATCAAATAAAATGTATGTACACATAAAGATTGTTTGATGAGGGTTAAGGTTGAGTGGTTACTTTCTTGTTTGAATAACCTGAATTTGTGAATGTTTCGCTATTGTGAAAGGAATATTTGCCTTTTAACGCCCAGGCATTGTTCGCGTAATTCATTCTTTTTGGGCATCTGGCATTGCACAATTACAAGAAAATCATTGGTGAGATTATATTCCTATGTCTTGTAAAGACAAGTTTGTTCCAACAAAGATGATATATGAGATATCGTTTCCACTTCATATGCTTTAAGACGTCAGCGGATTTCGTCACATCTCCATTACCAAATCAAAAACAATCTATCTACTCGACTCTGAAGGTAAGACGGAGGATGACAAGGGTAATTCTATTGATGAACAACTTCTTTATTGGACGTTGGACTTAGGGTGTTGTTAATAGAAAAACTAAAACTGACTTGGTCTAAATTTGCCCGTTTTCAAAACTGGCTATGTACACATGTATTAGCCAAATATCATAGATACCATATTATTTTCAGATTAAACATGTCAACTAGATAAGTCATTAGCATTGCAATTTTTCCTGATGATTGCAAATTGTAAATTGATTCGGGATCAGTCAACAGGATATGTCTGATCAGCTCTGCATTCTATTGAGTTGTGACACCACGTTTTCTTGAAATGGCTGCCTTCAAGACAGCAAGGCGTAATCATTATCACACCGCCCTTCTCATGTTATGTCTGTCTGCAAAATATTCCCTTTAGAATTAATTCATTCCATCAATGAATGTCTTTTAGCATCTCTATTTAACCCAAATTTCTATTTTTGGTTCGTCAATGAACAAATATCAATGTGGCATTAATTCGTTCCACCAATGAATAACTTTTCGCATCTTTATTTGACTCGATGTTCTATGTTTAGCTTAGACCCGTCAACTGCCTCTCAGTTCACTCTATAGATTTACATTAAGACTTGATCCTTTTGAACCTTGTTCCTATCAAGCTGTCACCCTGTCTGCTGTACATGACATGAGACCACCCTCTAGACCTCGTGATCAGAATAGACAGAGAACAAGATTTATATACTCACAGTTCGTGTCCAATCGACCCGAGCTAACAATGGAACAAGTACAGAGTAACGTTCTATTCCAGAAGCAAAGAGTCTTCAATGCAACAGATATACCTTCAGTTAATATTCTGTTAAATAAGCATCATACTTTAAATAAAGGTAGCAATATGGAGGAAGGCTCAATATATTGAATATATCTTAACATTTAATCTTCAATCTAATTGCTTTTATAACCATGGTGAAATAAACGCGGCAAAAACTATTATGAGAGAACTTTGTCTAAATTGAAATACCTTTTTAAAATCTTTTTTTGCACAACATCAAATAGGTTCACGCATTTGCTTCGGTGTTCACGGTGTTGTTTCGATACTCGTTGCCAGTTCTAAAGTTCACCGATAGGTTTGACCACATTGGAGCAAGTTTCTTTCCATTCCCAATCAAAATTGCTGTGATAACTAAATTCTCTTTCAACGACATAACCTTTTCAAAACGCGACGGTCCAAAATGTGTGTCAATGTTGACGTTTCTTTTTCTACTAGTGTTCATGTTCCATGTCTTACACGCTTGCTTGTATCCTGATATTGCTTTATCGTTCGGCAATATCGCTTTGTCCCGTTAATATGAAAGGGCGAAAGAGCGATGTCCCCTCTTGGTCACCATACTTCAAGGATAGCTAAAGCGTGCGAACCACTTGAACCTTGCGCATGCGTGCGAGGTACGTGCTCATCACACTCCCCTTCAACTGTTAAGGAAACAGTGGGTTGGGAGAAACCATACGTGGTTTAATTGAATGATTGCTGTATGAATATAATAATATATTAATAGAGACTTTTGCATACATAAGTTGCAATCTGACAACCCTCAATTTGAACTCAACATGATGCTTCGGAACCTAGAAAAACAATTAAAATTGTCAAAAGTTAGATGCTGAAGCATTTTATCAATTTACGTAAACGTCAATCTCATCAACCTTTTTAAAGAGTATAGCAAACCCTCGACATCAATGTATATTCGTACATGTATATGATTAATATAAAAAATGAATTGACAGCTTGTCAAAACTAGCCATTAAAGCTAAACCACCCACACATTGTCAGAAGAAATATCTGTGTTCAACAGAATTGTGTAAAAACTATACGCGCGGAGTGGTATTACAAATAGAACACAGCCATATTTTGGAAGAAATAATTCGCAGTGTTATCTCACATTATATCATATTTATGAATTTTAATGTTCAAAATGTGCAATCTTTTTCAACAAAATCAATTCAGATTGTGGTTTGGACAGTGTTTTGTGAAGAAATACGTCGTATACAAGTACTTTTGAATAATTATTTTCTAAGGGCATTATTAAAAATCTGCGGTTAATCAAAAGACACATACGAGTATTAATACCTCTATTGTGTTCTTGTCGCTCGTTATTGTTGTGTGATATTGTACTTCACAAAAGTAACTATAGTTACATCCCTTCAAATATGAGGATATAATCAAGTTTCTAAGTGTATTCCTCAGGTCCTGATATCTAATGTCACCAAATGGTGAGAACAACCAACAGGGGTCACATCAGTAGCATCAATTTACACCTGTCCGGACACTCGTACAGTAGATGACTCTCAGTTGGGTGTCATTACAGGATTATTAGAACTAATTGCATTAGATGTCTCAGTGAAAGATCGCCTCGCTCTAATCAAGGTTGGTATTTGAAAGTAAGAACATTGATGATGTATTATTATGATATACCATCAAATATTGGTATTAAAACTACATATCGGTAAGATTGAAAATGAAACCATGACTGCCAATAAGCTTACACAATATTTACTGGCTTAACTAAATGCAAGTTTGATAAGTTTAAAAACATTATTTAATGATATTGTCATTAGGTGTAGCGAGAGATACGTATATATTTTCTCATTAAAAGCTAGTGCTTTTAAAAGCCAATTGGTTTCTTTCTGTTGAAATATATTCAGTTCTGTAGTCTTTCAAGATAAACTCTTGAATCTCGATCATGTCCTCTGTCATCAAATACTTTTTGTAAAGCAAATCTCGTTTAACTTGATATCTTATATGAACTTATATGAGATTCTCTTTCATATGCTTACTGGCATGATTATTCCCATGACACAACTATATCGAATGGTGACACTCATCTAAGAATTCTTGAAATAATTCACACTTCACAAAACAGTCACTTGCTTTATAAAACAAACGCGATTGGACCATCTCCTCACAAGAAATGAATCAACTTTTACATGGGTTAAATCAATAAACCACGATTCAGTACTGTGGATGTCCGGCAATATTCCCAACTATATAAACAACTGTTGTAGAGATTGGTTCTGCGATAATTGGTGGGATGGTGTTATTTCAAAGAAGATGACACAATATACACAATTGCTGTTGTAATGTTACTCCCTACTAATAGAACAAAAGGTGAACATCACCGCCATCAAGTATCCTCCTTGCTTTATCAGTATTGCAGATTGGTATAATGTCAATGACTGGCAATATGATTTAAAGAGTCAAAGATACAAGACTAAAAAATATTGCATAAAGTCTCTTTGAATTTGTGGAAAGGCGCGTTAAGTAAAGAATTGGGAGATAAATATACTGTGTTTGGAAATCAGCGGAAAATACCGGAAATATTATAGCTCTTAAATCAAAAGTCGAACGCGTCCCGTTAATTTCGAAATGCTCTGAGAGGAATGTTAGTCTATTTAGTAGACAGTCGTATTTTGAGACCGTTGTCAGCGTTTGTAAATGTTCTGCATATATTCACAAATTTGACGTCGGTTAAATGAGATTAGTGCTGTCAAGGAATTTTAAGTAAGCATATAATTCGCATTTCGATTTATAATTGTGGGATATTCTGTCCAGTTTAACTTTTTGGAGATTTTAAAAGTCTAACGCGTAGTGTAGAACTGTTGCCTGTGTCGTATAGTTTGCTAGTTGAAAGTATCAATTTGACAAAACCTGTGCAAAAAAAGTCCATAATGGCTTATTTTGATACAAAAATGTCCGACACATCAGCAATGTTTTAGAACTACTGTTGCTAGGCAACAAGTGATTTTTCCTGCGCATTAGACAAGTAAATAGAGCACCGTAAATCCAAATTATACGCCGTCTGGTCTTTCACAGTAGCTAATCAGAAACGGATATTTTGAACATTTATTATAGAATTGCAAATGTATGTGTACACGCATATTTTGTGATTCACTGGGGTTTATTTTTCATTAAAATTTGTGTTCCCCGAAGTGCAGTGTTTGTTTTAATCATCTGTTTACCTTGTGTTAATGAATGATTGTACAACAACATTATTGTAAATTTATATATATATTGTTATAAATGAGTGGAATTTGGAAGCACACAATGACTTTTGTCTTCTAATTTACAAAGTTCATGTTCAATATAACCAAACAATACTAGACCAAAAACAAAATTGTAGCACATCATAAATGTTTGCAATCATCGATGTGTCCTTATTAAATGCTTGTCTCGCATAAGCAACTGGTGAAACAGAATATTTGATGATCTGGACACGTCAAACTGTATCAACAAGAAAAACATTCACGGAGTAGAATTCGAAAACCATTTATTCATCACTATATTGATAAAAATAAATACCGATGGAAGAATTTACAAGATTGAGATGATGTGCCCAAGGTCGTTTTCTGGAAACAAAATGGGAAAACAATTCATAAGATAGTGCACATGTTAGCTATGGTTTAAAATAATGGACAGTTCAATAAACAATTTTAAAACAATGATTGCATTGCTTTTAAGGACCTTACAATGTGAATTGTCTTGATAAGATGTAATTCATAGAGCATTTTCATACAATTTCATACAATTTCATACATTATTATATATTGACATGTCAATGTCATCTAAAAATTAGATTCTCTCAATAAAGGGAATTGAAACCAGCGGTTTTAGTGAAACGCAGGAGCTATTAAAGTTTCTAGTAAGAAAATTGTAAAACGAGGTTCTAAATGTCAATATACTCAAATTGTGCACTCCTAAGAGTGTAATTAAACTATAAATCTTAAAAAAACATTAACATTAACATACAAAAATCGTGATGAACTTATCATGTTTTAATTGCATAATCTTTCATTGACATTAAGGTTTACCTTTCATGTTAGATTCAATTAATGTAGGACACTTAAAAAAATCTTGAATTCTATATTGTCAGTATACTTACATTGCGATCTTGATAATATATATCTTGATTACACGTAGTCCATAGCTTCAAGAGCAGCGTAGTTCCTCATCCAGTCGTACGTCCTCTGTCCTCGAGTCTGTCTGTTTCCTGTCCTCTGTCCTCTGTTGTATCCTCTTCTGCTCATCATGTACATGAACATTGGATCTTCCATGTACTCGGGCATGTCAAGGTCGAGAGCAAAGGGAGACAACCCTCTCAAGAAGTTGTTTCTGAAGCCGTACGTGTTGGCGTTGGAGACGGCGACAGTGACGACAAGCATGGCGATGACGATCTTCAGATTCATTGTGAGAGGCGGTGAACCTGAATCAAAATGTCAAATGTATTTAACAATATACATGATGCATGATACTTTAACAACATGATAAAAAAACATTATATTTTATGCAAAGCATGCAGTAATCTTGCTTGTCCGAAAATCAAAATAACACTTTGAACGTTTTTATTGTAAAATTATTCAAATTAAAATTTAAGCCAGTTCATATCAAAGTATTTGGTTATCAACCATAATCTACAATCTTTGTCAAAACGTCAAATGTTAATGTCTTTAAATCCTTGTGGATTATTGTCACCTGTAACTTTGTTAAATCTGTCATTCGACTGAAAAGATTCTTAAACTGCTTACCTTGACACTTCGTAATTTGGTATCTCGGATGTCTTGGTGATTGTTGTTGTCCATTGAGACTTACCCCCTTTTATATTCTAGCTTCATGTTCCCCATTCATCATGCATACACCTGAATGACACCCACGAACAGGTAATTTCAGGTAACACTAACATTGATTAGCTCATTATTAGTAATACAGATTGTCACTATAACTTGTCTGTGATGATTTAAGCGTGTTGAAGGAAAATGAGAAACAACAATACAACATAACTTTACGGTGCGTTGCGTTGCGATACGGCATAGCGTTATTATTCTCTATGGCTAAAAATTCATTTGTCTTCAAAACTGCCATTATATTGACGTTGATGTTACAATCTAATAGCTCATTTAAGAGCGGCGTCAATGTTCATTTTCAAATATTTGAAATTTGTAGTGTACAAACAGTGATGAGACTTTTTCACTTTTTATTACTTCACTTATTATATCTTCTGTAAAGGTTCAACAATATTAATTCAATTTATTCTTTAACTCTGGTCAGTCGTAAGATATGTAATTTATGTTCTGTCATAAAAATGAATGTAGTGGGGTTTACTAAAATGAAAAAACTAAAACATATATACCTTAAAAAAGGAACAAGAAATACGATACACATGTACAGTTATGTACATTAAATGTCTGTTACCCTATATTGATGTATGAATATTCCTCATTGTCATTGGTTTTGGTTTAGCAAACTTTTGCAGATGAAACGTATCATAAGTGTGAATTTAGACAAGAAAAAGCTTTAAAAAAATGAAATCAAAACTGGTAGAATACGTACTTGTTACATACAATGTATCTAGACATTTCTACAAATCTAACGTAAATGTTGTGTGTTTAACGAAAGTGTGTGAAATGATAAAATGTGTTTATTGATGTATCCAAGACTTCTGGGTCGTATTGCGACGATGCATATCATTTACATGATACTGATGGAATTGTCAACTACAGATATAAACATTTAAGAAGTAGAAACAAATTTTGGCATGCTGATGGGAATGAGACGGTATTGAAATGTTCACTGTGCTGGAACTATTTAGATAACATTTCTTAACAAACCACACCTTCCATTGCCGGGAACACACTTACGCTGCCCTATTTAAGTTGCCAAATTCAAGTTGATTAATCATAAAATGTAAATATAGTCAATGTGAATACAGGATATTCGTTGCACCGTGTTAAGTGTACGAAAATGTGTGTCTTGTCACATTATGTCAACTTGCGGTAGTGGCATTATTCCGTTTAGTTTGATTGGCTTAAATATGTCCATTTTACCATAAAAGTCTGCAAATATTAAACTATTTTAAGAACGTCGCAAAATGATATTGCATTAGTGGGGATATATCAAAAACACTTATCAAGTGACTACAAATGTCAATGTAAATATTTACATAACCATCTGTAGAAATTGTTAAAATATGCATTTTTCTTATCTTCTTAATTTTGTTACATGTCCTCGAAGCAATTAGTTGTATCACATGATCATATTTTGTTGATCATTACAAAGGTTCATATGAACGCCATTGATATATTCAGTATATACGTGAGCACTTTTCTAATTATGAGAAATATTTCAAAGGATAACATAATTGTGTTAATTGTAACATAGAAATTGGGTATTTTCATTTCACACGCAGCTTAAGCTTCTGTCAAACCTGATACCGATATGACAAAGATCAGTCAATCTTGATGTCATGTGGTAATGATTAGCCAATCAGTGTGATGTGTTCAGGTGTTGTTACCTTGACTTACCTGTTCATTACCAGGTGTCAACTTGACGT
The DNA here is from genome assembly GCA_916613615.1 of Steromphala cineraria. Classification (NCBI taxonomy): domain Eukaryota; kingdom Metazoa; phylum Mollusca; class Gastropoda; order Trochida; family Trochidae; genus Steromphala; species Steromphala cineraria. Next base: position 28,295,531 of record OU744731.1, read on the forward strand.
GAGACTTTGATGGATAGTGGACACTCTACCTATATAAGATTAACGGAATTGAACATTCACATATAACCATCTCGTCTCTCGCTTACAAGCAACTTGCAGCTGCATTGTGTGAGTAAAATGAAACGTTTTAGATTAAGATTTTTCTTTGACATAAAATGACATTCACAAACTCTAAAATAACTAAAATATTTTCTTTGGCCTTCCCGGGCCTTAAGGTGAAAATATCTATGCTTGACCCGCCGTATTCTCAGTATTGTTTGACCTTCTTAATGTGTAGGCTGCACTTTAACTATAGCATTATAGCATCTTAAACGGTCACCATTATATTCGTTCTCAGCTTCACCGCATCTCACAATGAATCTGAAGATTGTCATGGCCCTGCTTGTTGTCTCTGTCGCCGTCTCCAACGCCAACACGTACGGCTTCAGGAACAACTTCATGAGAGGGTTGTCTCCCTTTGCTCTCGACCTTGACATGCCGGAGTACATGGAGGATCCTATGTTCATGTACATGATGAGCAGAAGAGGATACAACCGAGGACAGAGGACTGGAAACAGACAGACTCGAGGACAGAGGACACCCAACTGGATGAAATACGCTGCTCTTGAAGCTATGGACTACCTGTAATCAATATATATATTATCAAGATCACAATGTGAGTATACTGACATTTAGAACCCCCCATTTAGATTGTTCATACGCTTTTAGAGCGCGTACGTTTCAGAGTTATAGTTTAAGTGTCCTACATTAATTGAATCTAACATGAAACTTAAACCTTAATGTCAATGAAAGATTATGCAGTTAATAACATGATAAGTTCATTACGACTTTTGTAAGTTAAGATAAGGTAAGACTTTATTATTCGGGAGGAAATTCGTTTTCCTCATGCATACATGGCTCCACTATAAACAAAACATCACGTATAGCATATGACACACCAATAAAAGCAACAGTTAGCTTACAGTAGCATACATATATGTATTCAAAGGATAACAGGCTGAATGGTGTTAATACCTACAACTAGAAATTTCTAAACATTTACTAATTTCACGAATACTTGCTGGTATGAAGGATTGTCGCGCTCTGTTCGTTTTTAAAGAAGTTAGCCGAAAGCGGCGTCCAGAAGGAAGAAGTTCGAAATAATGTGATAGTATATGGGAGCGATCGGTTCTAGTTTTGTAGATATCTTTACAAGCTGGCGCTCATAGATTAGAGAAATGTTTTTAAATGGCACTCCACTGATTTTGCTGGCGGTATTAACAATTTTGAAAACTTTGTTTTTGTTGCGAGCAGACAAACCTCCAAACCAACTTTGTATGAAAGTTTGATAAAAGACTGTCAAAATAGATAAATCAATTGAAAATTTTCTTAAGCTTAAGAAAATAGCGCCGCTGTTGACCTTTTTTAAAATGAAATCAACGTTTTTTGAGAAAGAAAGATTTGAATCTAAAATGATACTTGTATTTGTAATGATTAATTCTTTTAATGTCTTCAATGTCAATTCTAATTAATGTTTATGTCTAAAAACTAAGGTTCCGGTAAACAATATAACGAATCTTATATTTTCCTTACACGACTTTGATTTTATTTAACATCTAAATCTTTTTCATCCTCTTCTTTCAGGAAAAGAGACCCTTGCCGTCTCATTGATGCATTACTTGTACATTTCCCATTAGTATTTATTTCTTACAAATTAAAATTTGAATAAATGTTTCTGTAACCTATATGCCTGTTTGTTGTTGTATTATTAATGCGAATGAATGCACTTGTTTAATATGAAGTTTGAACACTTTGCCCTAAAGAAGATTCGAATCGATTCACAGCTGCTGAAGTAATTAAGCTATGAAAACAAAGGCACAATTTTATAGCACACGCTACGGCTACCTCGTAAATCTTCGTGTCAGTTTTACAAGGCACATATATATTTATGAAAACAGTTCGTCACTTACACCAATCTTTCTCATGCCGTTTGCAGCAATCGGTAGTTTCTCTGTGTATTCTTTCCCTCTATATCGAACCATTGCATATGTCATTTGGTTTAAGCCAATGTGTACCACGCCATTTAAATGTGTCATGTGAAATTACAACCGACGTTAAGGCATTGCACATGCATTGTTACAAATGGGCTGCATCGGACAACATGGTCTTTACATATATTATATTATCATGAGCAGGACCATTCTCTCCCCACAGAGGCAGCTCATACCAATGTTACCAGGTATGACTGAGTGTGCCTCTGTGGGGAGAGAATGGAGTAGAACTTCTTCTAAGGTTTTGATCGGACACGTTCTAATACAGACATCTTGTCCAACTCGGAAATAAGACCTTAGGAAGCAACGTACCAAAAACTAGTTTGATATCATGTTTCATATTTTTCCAAAGTCTTTAACTTCCTTGGACAGCATTTAAGCTTCAAGATTTGCCTTGCATAACTGTAACTACATGTAAGATTTAAGAAACGCACTGCTATGATGCACTTATGTGATGTTACTTTGCGCTGGCTTATATACTCACAATTAATCATCATCACCAAAACGCGGAACCCATTTCTTGTAATTTTTGCCAACCATTCAAAATTTAAGATCACATAAATATAATGTTTCCATATTGCTAGATCATTGTCATCCCACCGAGAGTTTGGTAAGTTAAAATATCCCCCTAATTGAAGAGAAAAATATATCCAGTGCTCATGTTGACATGATATTGCCTGCAAATGATCTGATGTCCATGACACCACAGGAAGTTCCTGAGCATGCGCTGTCAGCTTCACTCACTAAGCACTTACTTCCTTATCGTCGTATTAAGCTGTAACATTGGGTTTTTGTCAAAGGCAGGCCATTCCGCATGAAAGTTTCCTAAGGGTGATATGACGAGGAACATCGAAACCGAAGAAGTTGTTCCCTGTGGTCTAATCATTCGCATTTATGTTAATAAAAGTGGCATTCATGTTTGTAAAAGTCAATGCTAAAAATGAAAGTTGGAATCCCTTTTGTAAACAAAAGGGGTATTCTTGTTGGTAAAGTCAATGCTGAAAAAGAATGTTGGAATCCCTTTTTTTTAATGTTGGGCATGCTAAACCACCGACCCTAATACATCATTTACGTACTACATATTTGTCAAAATAAGATCTTTATGATTGAAAATAGCAATGAGGCAATAGGAAAAGATATCCATTCCAGTAATCTAATAATGTTTTATCCAAACATCCGGACAACATGGTCTTTACATATATTATATTATCATGAGCAGGACCATTCTCTCCCCACAGAGGCAGCTCATACCAATGTTACCAGGTATGACTGAGTGTGCCTCTGTGGGGAGAGAATGGAGTAAAACTTCTTCTAAGGTTTTGATCGGACACGTTCTAATACAGACATCTTGTCCAACTCGGAAATAAGACCTTAGGAAGCAACGTACCAAAAACTAGTTTGATATCATGTTTCATATTTTTCCAAAGTCTTTAACTTCCTTGGACAGCATTTAAGCTTCAAGATTTGCCTTGCATAACTGTAACTACATGTAAGATTTAAGAAACGCACTGCTATGATGCACTTATGTGATGTTACTTTGCGCTGGCTTATATACTCACAATTAATCATCATCACCAAAACGCGGAACCCATTTCTTGTAATTTTTGCCAACCATTCAAAATTTAAGATCACATAAATATAATGTTTCCATATTGCTAGATCATTGTCATCCCACCGAGAGTTTGGTAAGTTAAAATATCCCCCTAATTGAAGAGAAAAATATATCCAGTGCTCATGTTGACATGATATTGCCTGCAAATGATCTGATGTCCATGACACCACAGGAAGTTCCTGAGCATGCGCTGTCAGCTTCACTCACTAAGCACTTACTTCCTTATCGTCGTATTAAGCTGTAACATTGGGTTTTTGTCAAAGGCAGGCCATTCCGCATGAAAGTTTCCTAAGGGTGATATGACGAGGAACATCGAAACCGAAGAAGTTGTTCCCTGTGGTCTAATCATTCGCATTTATGTTAATAAAAGTGGCATTCATGTTTGTAAAAGTCAATGCTAAAAATGAAAGTTGGAATCCCTTTTGTAAACAAAAGGGGTATTCTTGTTGGTAAAGTCAATGCTGAAAAAGAATGTTGGAATCCCTTTTTTTTAATGTTGGGCATGCTAAACCACCGACCCTAATACATCATTTACGTACTACATATTTGTCAAAATAAGATCTTTATGATTGAAAATAGCAATAAGGCAATAGGAAAAGATATCCATTCCAGTAATCTAATAATGTTTTATCCAAATGCAAGAATCAATCAAAGCCATTGCCCTATCTGAGAGGTCATGATCCATAGCACACACACAACAGAGTAAAAGAGGAATTGAATTATTCCAGTTGGTTAACCATATCCAATTAATGTTAGCCTATGATAGAGGAGTACCTGTCAGTCTGATAAGAACCGATTGCTGTTTGAGTAGTTATGCATATCCAGTCCTCAAGCTTATCTAATAGATGTATTGGCTCTGAATAAATACACAATCAATAATTGGGATTTAACCAACAGAAATATTGATTTCAAAGATGTTATTGAATAGATCCAGAATGTTCTCCTATTAACAGCAAAACATATTTAGATTATACTTTTCAAGATGCCAAATTATTAAAAGTCTTTCAATTATAATAATTTCACTATTCAAAATCTCAACTAAAGATATGAAGTATGACTATTTTGATTTGTCAGAGATAAAGGAATTATGTTTTACTATTCAACTCGTATTAGATTTTTACAATCAATCAATTATCTTCAATATGAATTCCTTCGGTTTAGACTAATTTCCTTATCGTGACTAATAGAGCGAAGTGCTACATCTTACATGCTACAACTGGGCTCCCGGTTTAATCAAGACGCCTTAGCCCACAATGAAAAACAGTTTGTGCATAAGAAGAAATTATGCGATATTTCTGTTGATTTCTCTTTGGAGATGATATTGATGTTAAAATGATATATATTGAATATATATTAAGGTCTTTGTCCTCGTAACTCCCCCATCACTATTTACTCGGACAACTTATCGCCATATTTGGAGAAATACATATGTAATGAACATATGACATATGGTTTTTGTATTTATCTAAAGACGTAAGGTTCACAACCTGTATAGCTACTACTATACAAGCTCCGTGAGCTGTTAGTTTCATGTGTGTTCATGTTCTATTTTGATTGAAAACTGCTGTCCTATTTGAAGAAAAGAATCCCTCTATAACAAATACACTCTTGACAGTGTCAAAATGAAGATGCTAAGTTGCCATTATGATTGAAAGCGGAAAATGACTCGCCTCAAATAGTCAAACAATGTTTTAAACCGTATTTTGAATAGCGAGAATGATGTAATGCATTGAAGGTTTCTGATTAGTTTTGATATAATATGAATAGCAGTCATGTTAACTCGACGTATAATCTTTACTTCTGGTCATATATAAGCTTTTCGTGCAAAAACGTATTTATCGTTTCTTGTTGGGATGAATAGGACTTTAATGTGCGCCATCGTATATATTGTTTTGGCCGAATGAAGGCAAAACAGTATATCATGAAAAACATCGAATGGATTTTATTTCGTTTTTGAAAACAAACATCTTACCATGTTGACGATAACTGACAAAAACATATTTCATCATGCCATAAAAATGAACCAACCGATTGTTGAAATTTCCACCATTTTTTCAACAATAATTTGCAAAAACGGTAATACAATTTAAGATGGTTGATTTTTGGCAAAATCCGTAAATAAAGCACTTCCCTTTAATTTATAGTTATCAGCGAAGACCTTTTGTCAGAATCACATTTTAATTGATTGGTTTTTTTTCCAAAACAAAGAGAAGTTCACACTGCTAGTGATATTTCCTGTTACAGTTACTGATCAGGAATGTTTAAGTTTTTACAAAATTCGTTTAATTTATAGTTGGTATGAATGCTTTAATGCGTCGTGAATGAGTGCGTTATAATTTCAATAGAGCTTTTACAACTTGATACAATGGAAAAGGTTCAATGACTCGATTGGAGCTTGCCAATCTGAAAGGCTCAAATAACGAGTGACATCCGGTAACACAGGAAGTTGCCCAGTTGCAGCGTCACGGAGGCATTGTGTCTAACAATATTTCAGCAACATCCAGCTTCCTGTATCCATTACCAGAATGCATCTGTCAGACAGTCTAACCCTTTCAGATCACCTGCACTAGACCGACATACAGTTCGCTACATCACTTGATATTGCTGAACATGTGCTGATTCCAAGGCTGTTAATAGCTGTGTACATGTACATAGATACTATAAGATTGGACACATTTCAATATTTCAGATTGCCTCATAACTTCCTGTAAACTAAGATTTTTCAAAAGCGAGTTTAAAGTCGGAGGCGATGAGCGTCCATCTTTTTACCATTCACGGCATACAGTTACATGTATATATTTTGATTGAGATGTCGAACCAATGTCTCTTTTAGACTTTTTCCCTGGTATTAAAATGTTCTTTTGTTGCATTGCAATTTACCTTCCAGGTTTATTTATTTCTTTAATGTAAGTCTGCTGTTTTGTCCTATAACGTTGATCATTTTGATTGAAACTCAACACAATGTTTTTATCTTATAATCATAAATAAAAGGGTTATGCTATAGCTTTTATGGGGGGGGGGGAGTACAACATTTCTCTAGTCTGTCATCCAGACCCTAAAGCAAAATTTTCAATTGACGACAAACATAGTCTAGAAAATTATAGCAAGTCTAGATGCCTTAGCTTTAGGAAATCAAGGCATTGTTTGGGCTCCTTGTTGTTTTACTACCTATTTGTAATTTTAGAAAAATGTTGTTATTTCTGAGACTAAATGTTAGTCTAAACATTTCTCTTGACTTGCTTGAAAGAGTATATTTAGTAATCTCTAGCTTACCCGTATTTGAGTAGAATAGCATTTAGTCCTGGGGAAAAAAACAGTTCATGATTTTCGATTTGAAATATGATAAAAAAAAGAGCCCTGAACAATACCTAAGGCATCTTGACTTGACAACAATTCCTAGACTTAAAAAAGCTACTTCATTTTGTAACAGTCTAACATATGAGTTGAGAGTGCTCCTCTATCACAGTATGAGAGCTAATTGGAAATGGATCTCCAGCCAGCTTGATTAGATTCTCATTTCACTGCGTATGGCCTTGTTGGATGTCTCTTGTCAGATGAGACAATGGCGCCGATTGATTGTTCAAGTGGGATTACAAGATTAAAGAATTCTATCTACATAAAACATTACGTACTGACATCAAACACACTTGACATTTTCCTAACATTTATTGATAACGGCACAACTAATTATAATTAAAATAGTAAGGGCTCATTTACAGATTATCGATTATGTGATAAGGAGTTTCTATCTACTAGGACAACAGCATTAACAAGCATGTTATGGTCAGTTTGAAGATATTGTTGTAATCAGTTACATCCCGCTATGTTCTTTTGGGGGACGTTAATTTTCGTAATGAGCATCTTGAAAGTTCTATTTTCCAACGACAATATGTTCAAGTCTTAAGGCAATATGAAATATTGACTTTTGATCTTTAATTGGCATTAGGTGTTTGTTTTTAAGATACAAACAATTTTTACAATAGGGACTCTGTTTGTGACGTCATCAAAAGAATTACTATTAGTTCTGTCACTTCTTAATCATGACTCACAAATCATATTTTTCAATGAAACTTGAAAATGAACAAAAGATAAAAGGCTGTTCAAGTCAACTTTCACTTTATAATGCTTTCTACAAGTGCACTTTTCCTCTCGCAACGTCGCTTACAGACGTGCAAGTATTTACCAATTAAAATGACATGCGAAAGAAAGTACACACTTTAGTTAAATTTGTCATATGAACATTTTCAAATACAAATATTTCGAGGTTTATATATATATATATATATATATATATAAACTAGTGTCCAAAAGAAACGATACCAAGTTTTCAACGTCCTCGGAAACAAAATTCTATTACCTGACAGAGTGGGATTTAAGTGTGCCTAACAGGCATATGTCTTGTAAAGAAGTATGCACATTTTCATTCTTCGGGAAAAGATACTTTTGATTTTGTGTCTCTTCAAACGCACATGGGGTGCATAAATCGAAATTTCAAGTTGTTTTATGCACATAACTTTTGTCATTTCACTATAAAATTGATAAAGTATTGAATTTAGGTAAGAATACAATCTTGTTGATACAATAAACTTTATTTGACATAAATTCGCTGACACGGCACTGCTCTAGAACGTTTTAAAACAAGCAAAAGTGTCCAATTTCTCTCTGCTATCTCGCCTAGTTAAGGAGATTCCGAATCGATGTTTATTTTAAATGCGTGTTTCTCGCAAACATGAAAATATAAAGTTTTTAAATGTTGCATAGAGGTCAGTTGACTACTGAAGAAATGATAAAACTATGTTTTAGTCGTATCAATCTGCAGTGGGTTGAGTTATCTTGCCATTTGTATGGTAACGTTTCTTTTGGACACTAGTTTAGATATGTCGTTTTCCCAAACAGATCAACTTTCAAAGAATTCTTTTTTATACTGCTTTTGTTTTTTTTCAAACAAAAATTAACTTTTCTATCAGAGAATTTTTCCAATTCTATTAATGAATATTACAAACGTTCATCAACAAGGGATTTATATTCTTTGTGAAAATCAATGAACGTGCCCATTTTTTACATATATTTACAACCTTTTAAACATGGAAGGGGTTATAGGGTAATAATAAATAAATCTTAATGATGACGCATATAATTAGTATACAAACTCAAAGAGGTTCTAATTACTTTATGAAGCAATGATGGAGATGGTTGTATATGAAGTATAGTCAATGTTAGCTAATTAACATTTATCAGCTACAACTTGATTATGAGATTAAATACATTACTACTATCTAAAAACATCAATGGACATCATTGTTTGGTCGCACATATGTTAATTGCAATATTAAAGGTACTATTCAGACATGCAGCTCTATTAATGATTTTACTGATGCGTTATTGTGTTAAGAATAATAACGTAACGCATTCGATGCCCATTCGCAGACACTTTTTGTCCAGTCAAGATCCAGTGTGTCTAAATAATGTTTTAAAACTAAATTCGCAAACCTTTTGTTTCATTATGACCAGAGAGTATAGCATATATGCAGGAGCGAGACCAACAGTGAAGGATTTGTCAATGCACATCATATCATCTATCAATCAATTTCACGATTGAGTGATTTGCTGTAATGATTAACTAATCAACGTTAACACAGGTGTTGTTACCTGAACGTGCGTGTTATGAGTGACTGCTGTCACTCTGATGTGCAACTTTGATGAATTGGACAAACGAATAGTCTCCTCGATGGTATATATGTTCATGCTTGAATAAGCCTGAACAAAAGGAATATTTCATCTTTTCTACAAAGATATATTGACATGTGTTGTGAATAAGATATTTTATCATCTTAATTTGTAAAAGGCTTCTTAAAAAATATCGTCAAAACAAAAAGGCTTACCGTGAAATTTTAATCGATACGATGTGAATAGTAATTAACATGTCGTTGGCAAGTTCGTCAATGTAGTTACACAATTTACTGTTACACGTATATCCAATTTACTGACTTACAATGTACATAACATTTTGTATTAACTTGATAACTCTGTGTGTATACATAGTAAAAAAAGGTTTTGGAATTACCGATTGTAGCAGCTGCCAGAATTCAGAGAAATATTTTTACATGTACATGCATGAGTCGGTTGGAATCAGTGAAGAGGTTTTGTCGATAAAACCCCGATTCGATGTAACAAATTTCAAATAAACTCATTAAAAGGAATTTTGACATTACAATGTTTACTTCAAAGTGCTTGAGACATACAGTTATGGGGGTGTTTAAACTTGTGATAAGTTGATCACCATGCGTTTATATTGTCCTTTTAGAATGCAGACATGATCGGGGCATCTTTGACAGCATAGATAGCGATAATTCACCTCACTTGAACACTTATCTAACCTGATGATTCAAATGTTGTTGTTTTTTAAATCTAGAAATGTGATAAATCAATTATTTTTTATAGAATTCGATGTTATATTGATTTCAAAGTCGCCGAAGTTGAAATCACTTCGAGGGTGACATGTGGATACATAAAGTATTCACTTAAAGTATTTGATTTTCTTCACAACAATTTAAGTGTATTTTCAACTTAGACTATTTTGGTGCTGATTTAATTAACGTTCAAAGCTTCTCAATCTTTCAATGAATAATATGACATCGTTTGGTTTGAAGGATGAACAAATCCCTCAGGATATATGGGATAATTTGCCGTTTTAATCAGGTTTTCTGGCTAATCTTTCCTTGCTTTGTAATACATGCACGAGTCATATAGAGAGCGATCTGGCGCCGACAGTGTGTAACATGGTTTGCATTGAATAGCTTAATAAGCATTCCTTCCTTACAATTGGTTAACGTGAATAATCAACCGACATCTCGCAATCTATGACTTTATTTATACGATGATTTGAAACCAGAGCTTCCAATACCATTGATTTCATACACTGGACTGGACTCAAGTGTGAGGATATATTGTGAATTACAATTTTTGAAATAGGAGAACATCCATTATCATTTGTGTCCAATGTATTTAGTTTTGTGATGATTTGATCAATGGCGGTTTTAAAAAAAAATGTCCTGTGACGAAAGAACAAAACCCACATATCACTTCATCCATCATGGTGCTCGAGATATATATATATATATATCCAACACGATTAACGGAAATCAACATAGGAGTAGGTTTTAAACGTGTCACTTGAATGTTAGTTTCAACCAAAGAGGTTATTCTTTAGACTATATACTATATGTCTAATTGGCTGATATCAAACCTAACAAGATTTCAAGGTTTCGTTTTCGTATTTTTGTGAATATCGTAAATATCAAGTTTAAGTTCATTCGTTTATCCTAAAACAATATACAATTAGTATAAAAGCAACATTTAAAGGATGTTATTGATTTCGAATATTCCCTTGCAGACCCCATAGCTCATTTATAAACAAGAATACTAGTAAGCAACAGAGAAGCCGCAATTGCAATTGTAGCTTGAATTGACGACCATGTACAAATACATGTCTATGTGATGAGGGAATTTACAGGAACAGGAGACTTACTTGTGGTGAAAGTGGATTATGGGTAAACATTGCATCATTTCTTTCAAGCAATCAATGAATTAAAAACCGCCAAATTCCTCTATGATTTAGTTGCACATATATTTATACACAAACTGTCAAATACGTCAATTCAGAGTTTCTAAAACTTTGATTATTGTATTCTCTCAAAGTCACGACGGTTTATCAAATTCGACAGTTTCAATTGATTACAAAACGACAGTAACATCTTAATGGAAGTGTGAGCATATCTAAAAATGACACATGGGATGATTTGCTGTATTCAATCAGGTTTTATGGCTGAATCCCTCTTGTTTTGTAGTACAAGCACGTGGTTCATGTAGAGCAATCTGGTCAGTGGTCATTGATACGTAAATATAACATTTAGATTCATATTTATAATCCAATATTCTGAGGTTAACAATCTCTTAAAATAATTTCAGAGAGGTCACAATAATAATTATTGATAGTCAAAACAATTAAAGATGATAAAAAGTTGGAACAGAAATAAGAGTCAGTTTTTCTGTAACAAAATTGTATTGAAAACTCTGTCATTTAATTTGGTAAATGTAACATTTCTATGCCGACTCAAAATCTAATATTTAAGAAATACGAATTCATCAGAGAAATTTTATAAAGTAAAAATAAAGAGTCGTATATTTGTGTTATGGGAGGAAAACATAAACATGTTTTTAATTTCTCTACAGTTTTAAAACAATTATATCATTATAGGTGCATTTAAGTTTAATCTCGTACGTAGTTCAGTTTTCAAGGAATTTCAGTTTTAATAACAATTTCTTAGAGAGAATTTGCAGCCATAATAATTAATCTTATATCCCTATATTTGTGCATCACATCACGCATTATTTTCTACATCCGTACCAACATCCTTGTGTGTTAATGAAACATTCGAACTTCTGTGCTAGTTGCATTGGAAGTCGTTTTTTTGTCAAAATGATACAGGTCATAATTAGGTCGTGATGCCGCAACTCAGAGACTTCCTGTGTAACCGGAAGTGGCATGTAACATCATCTGATCAGGTTTATCACCTTCCATTACCAGAAATCTTTTGGAATATAACTGTCGTTTACCATCCATGATTGAAGTTTGTAATAAAAACATTGTAATGTGATCAATGAGTAACCAATTGATTCGATATCGTTTTCAATCGCTTTAGCTTTTTTGACTATTACGTTTACTTTTACAAGACTTCTGAATTATCTACTTTCCACCTATCAGACTAAAACTAGGAATATCGCATCAATGATCTGATATTGCACCGAGTGATTGACTTGAAATAGTGCACGAAGTTGAACATTGATAAAATCATTTTTCCTGCGACTCTACGTTTATAAAATAATCAAGTGGTTGGTTGTCTAACCAAAGCTCTTAAATTAACTTAAGATAAAAAGCATTGTACTTTAATCAAGCAGCTACATAAACGGTGTATTTTGATATGTGAAAAAGGTTGATAGATCACTATTGTACAGCTGTACTGTAGGGTCACACATTAACAGATATGTTTTAACAATTAAAAGAGAAAAGGGCTGTACGCAAATAAATACAGGTCAACGTATAATTAACAATAGATAAAACAATTATACATATCTGGGTCTTTAATCATTGTGAAGATTCAAATTACTAATGGTTGGCATGTTAAAAGTGTGGCTCTAGGTACTGATCAGATTATTCTTATAGGCGATATATCTATTTCTTGCTTTGTAAAGATCTAAAAATCTGTTAGATCAGATCGTTTCAAAAAGTATATTGAACTGCTACTAATAACATTTTTAATATAACCAGGGAATCGTTACAAGCGAGTGCTTGTTGTAACATATACATGAAGATAATATGGTTCCCAAGGACACTTTTTGTTGAAATACAAAAAGAAAACTATGCCAATTAACATTTTCATAAAGCTGAATCACTGAGCATATTGTACATGTACGTTAATGCATTATTTTGAAAGTGTACACATTTTTTTATACAAACGAATTAATCATAGTAATAGAGAACTTTTTGTTAAGATTGGATAAGTCCATTGGCGGCCATTTTTGTGTGAACTCCTTTAATTCAATAATATAAGAATAATAAGAAAAAGGAATCGCATGGCTAAAGTTTACATTATATATTATATTTAATACTGTTTCATTTAGTTCAGATAAATTACATTGTATTTAGAATCTGTAATCAAAGCTGTTATATAACTTTTTTGTGTTGTCGTTTAATTACGCTTTGCATTGTACTATTAGCAGGAGATGGAAACCCTTATGGCAGTCTTTCTGTCACTTTTTAATTCGACCTAATAAATCAATATTCTAGGTTTATAAAGCAGAGCAAAATCAAAAAGGGAACTTTAATTCATGATAAGGAGTGCGATTCTACAAAATGTATCACAAGCGCCAATTGTTCTGCAACCAGTTCTGTAAATTGAATCATACACACATGTACACAGGAGCAAAGAAACGATACCGATTATGTTTTGCAAAATCATCATAACCTTACGCACATTATATTTAGACAGTATGTTAACCATTTTACATATATGAAATCAATATATAAACATATCAATTCATAAATTCAATCAGTTACTATAATCTTCATTTGCGGAATTACTCAATGGTTTATGTAAATATGTGTGTATGAGTTTTTAAAGAAAGATATATATTTAAAAGATATGTAAATCAATATAATAATTTTTCATTATCATATTTTTTCATATCTTCATTTGTGTGGCCTTCGTATGAATAAACGACTTGACTTGAATTCAAATTCATACTCCATACTCCAATTATTAATATCAATTTCTCATTTTCAATGATGAAATTTGCTATCAATATGAAAAGAATCCATTTGCAAAATTTCAGTATCACACCGAGCAACATATTTGCGCCCTGACTAGCATTTCCGAATGGGTAAATGGTAAAAGATGGAATTAAGTAATAGTTCGTGAAAGCTGACAGGAAGTGGTTTTTGTCAAGAAGCTGCAGGTCATAATGAGGTCGTGATGTTGCAACTCAGGGACTTCCTGTGTAACCGGAAGCACCATGTAACATCATCCGGCAAGATTAATCGAACTCGATTATCAAGAATTGTTTGGAAGATAACTGTCGTTCATCACCAATAATTGAATTATGTCATGAAAGCTTCGCAAAATGATCAATGTAACATATTTGTTTCATATCGTTTTCATGAGTCGTATCGGTTGGTTTATTTTTTTTCATTCTTTATCAAAAATTTACAAGCTAAAAAAAATTAAATCCTTGTATGCAACAAGCATTTATTAGTGGATTCATACGAGGTATAAATTTGCCTCAACTAATTATTCAATAATTATATTGGCAAAAAATACAACAATCTGTTATGGATAATCAACTTCTTTTGTAAATAGTTTTAAATGATTTTCAACACTTATAACGTTCCTTTAAAAGAATAACTGATAAATTTCTTTTAAAAGAATAACTGATAAAGTTCTTTTAAAAGAATAACTGATAAAGTTATTTTAAAAGAATAACTGATAAAGTTCTTTTTGAAGAAAAATAAATTAAACTGTACTTTATCAAACTTATAGTTAAGCAATGTCTGACACTAAGTATTGACAACATCTGAAAGTAAACATGGTAATTTGATTTTTATTGTTTAAAATGGGTTCACACACAAACATATGTACTTTTACACTTAAAAGTGCAATGAAGAGATAAAAACAGTCTAACGTGTTATATATATGAAATACCATTGTCTGGTCCTTGTACATTGTAAGGCTTCCAAGCATCGACTAACGAATGGTTGACATTCTGAAAGTACGGCTTTATTTTTAAGTTTCGTATTTTGTATTTTGCAATGGCAATGCCATGTTTATCTCATTTGGTGAAGTTGAAAGTAATATGATATAATTGTTTTATATCCTTGGCTGCTTCACTTGTGGAAAGAAAACTTCCTACTTCATTCGATGACAAATTCGTGGTATAAAACAATCATATATGTCCTATTTACACTGATAATTTTTATTCCAAAAATTATGATTAAGTTTTTAAATATTTTTAGATATACAATTTTTAATTAACAGACCAAATGTAGGCGAGAATGCACTGAGTTGTTAATAAGGAAATCAATGGACTTTCGCTAAATCTTAGATACGCTTATCGATTTAGTTTTATATCGAAAAGATGTCTTTAAATGTAAGAAAGGGTTAATATAAACCAAAAAACTATGCTCACAATCCTTCCCACAAGTTAAACAATCATTTTTTCATAAACCATGTCAAACAAAGTCCTTCACTTTATCCAAAAGATCATCCAAAAAAACAGTACAATATCTCTACAAATGAGACAAATGTGTCTCGTCCTGCGAAGACAAATCTTAAGGCAATTATTCACTGTCAGTCATCGAGTCTCCTAGCGTTATTACTGTCATGGATTAGCCAGGAGCATTTACGTATTCTGAATAAGAATATTTGGCTCTTAATATTAGTATCATGAGCTACAGACAGATGAAGTCCGCGATTAGCTCCAATGTTCCACTTTTCTGTATGACATTGAGACAATAAATAGTAGTGGCTGAGGTCTGATAATGTGAATAATCAACCCACTTTATTCCTGTATGGCTAGGGCAATCAGAAGGAGGGTAATGGTGGTATTGAGATTATATATTCACGAATGATGATCTATGTCACAATGTCGGCAATGTTATATCATCTAGAATGGAATAATCAACCGAATTTTTATGAATGAAGGCCGAGGTAAAAAGTGTTAATGATTATGATTAAAATAATGAATTTCATACAGTAATTACATACAACCAAACAGTAAATCAATACCCAAAAATGTAATATTGAATTAATCATATGGATCCTGAATTTAACTAAAGAACATCTCTATATTGAAAACCGAGGATTGTCCTAAATTTAGTTCGTTGATATGCCTATAGGATTTCGGTAGCCAATGAGACTTCGATTGTCTGCAGAATCACCATTTAGTTCTATTTTTTGTATTGTCTCGAATGAAAAAAATCGTTCAACAATATTGCTGTTTGACTTTTAATGTTGCAAAAATATATTAATGTTGAAACCATTTATATATAAATGGTGTTACTTATATTCGTAGTGACTGTATATCTTCGCAGGTGAAATGTCGTTATATATTTAAAAACCGAATATTTGTATGAAACCTTTAGTTGCCATGACCTTACAGTATTAAGTGAGGGACTATTATTGATTATTATTAATGATTCAAATAATTATCCATAAATCCAACATTAGCGCTCTTCGTATTGAACTCCTCATCAGTGCATACATAAAGGCACTTTTATTTGTACCAAATCAGAGGTACTCTCAGTAAGTTGTTGGGGTCAGATATCTTAAATGTTAGTAATCAATCTTTGTTCAAGTCTTGAAGGATACAGGCTTATAGTACTAATACAAAATGACAAACTAATACATTATTTTTTTATATACATGTTTTTCATGTTTTTTATCATGAATGAGAAATATGAAGAATTTTGATTATGAATAATGGAAGGCAAATGATTAAAAAAGAAAAAGACTGAAAGTTGACCATCCAAACCAGTTGTTCTAATTTGCCATACATGTACCAGTACTACTTTAACCCTCTCCTGATTGCAGGCCGCACCTGCGGCCCAGACTTTAATTACTAATTGACACGTCATTGAAATTTGACCCTTTGACATACAAACGACAAACGTGTGTGACGAAGTTCCGTAAATGTTGAGAAAGTTAATATTTTTCGAATCACAAATCAATTGCCTTTCTCGTGGTGAAATAATTATAAGGATAAAGTTTTTCGTTATCAAGAAGTGACGAATTAAAAATATCGAACGTATTTTCATTAAGAAAAGCGACGTGCAGGTGCGTGTTTTTCTTACTAACAGCGAATTTACCTATCTTGTTGAATGTGGCAAAGTTCGTTTCAAAGTGCTTTTAAAATACTCAAGTGTTATATCATTCTGTTCGGAAAATAATATCCTATTACTCTTTGAAATTCCAAAATAAAATCTTTCTTCGTCATAAAACTATAGAGAAAATAAGACTTTGTCGGCAAATGTAAACATCAAACGATCGTTTTTTGAAAAACACTTGTAAAATTATCAGCGTAATTAACTTACGTTTTTCAGAATCTCATAATCCTCAAAAATTGAATAAACACATCTGATGCAATTCCTTGTCAAATGATGTTCATAAAAATTGCAAATATTCCGAAATAATGTAAAAAACATCACATCGAGTATCGATTTGTTTCAACAGTCACATGGGTCGCTTCGCGCCAAATGATGGCATAACAGCTGATAACGGTATTTCAGCGAGGTCAATGTCGTAATTTTTTTCTCCATATTTCAAACGGTTCGGAGTGGAAAATAACAAGTCATATCAATAAATAAAATTAGTCAAATCAACACAATTGCAATTTAGTTTTACCACATTAGTCTAAAACAATGTTAATTGTCGTAATATTTAGCCCAATCTAAATAAATTTAGATCAACAGGTTTTATATTTGGTCATACATGTTGATCTAAGATTGGCCCGTAAGGCAGGTCATCCCAGTGACCTCTGAAATCAGCCGCTCGGCCAATCAGAAAAGATGCCCTAGCTCGCTGGAAGTTAAAACAACTCAGCAGCACATCTTTTGAAATGGATGATGTTCGGAGCTCTGTCATTTGGAGTTGAGTAGAGCGATGAATTATCCGATTGCTTGGATGTATTAATAGATTATATTTTTTCTTTTTAAAATGATTTAGCGTATTTGCTAGTTGTCAATGACAAATGATGATTGCACATCGCACAGATACTAACGTGGCGAATAATAATCATAAAGTTAGAGCATGATAAATGTCAATATTTACGAAATCCTCATGCAAGGGGAGGTAACTCCTTTTGATCAAACTCGTTTGTACTAATTTCTTTCATTTCCATCCAAATAATTAAAAAAATATTGATTTTTTGTCAATCATAAAACTAAATATATTTCATACAACCAAAATAAAATCAACCTACCGATATTTTTCTTATCAGTATCAAAAACAAGATTTTTTTTTCTCAAGGCACACTATTATTGAGAACAGCCATAAGCTATTATATGTTTCTTCCGTTCACACCTTGAATGAGCGACTATGAACTGTTTGTGACGTCGAATTTGATTGATCAAATCGCGAATTCCTTATTTGCATACGAAAGGTCACCTGGACGACCTCTCACACCGGTCAATCTTAGATCAACAGTATGACAAAATAAAAAATCTGTTGATCTAAATTTATTTAGATTGTATTTAGCCGCAACACTTCGTTTATCGACTACTACTGACTTGCATTATTCGCATGATGTCAAATAGTCGTCATGAAGAAATTTCACGAAGATGTCGTTTGCCAATAAAATATGAGTGAGTAATTTGACTGTTTTGATTTGTATTTGATATGTATGAAATCTATATGACATTTCTTGCTCAAATATATACAAAATAAACCGTAATCGTATTTGATTTTCAAGTGAGATGTGTTTTTCCCCAACACGTTGACCGTGCCATTTGAACAAATCGAGCATAGCGCAGTCTTGATCCCGCCGACTGTCGATGTTACATCACTGGAATCGTTAATTTCAAATTAATAAGTCGCTTAAATATGAAATTTTTGTACGAATAGGATTGGTAAGACATCCATGTCCACTATTTCAGGTTTAAAATTTGTTTGTCAATAGAATTATTGTTCGTATAAACAATTTCGCCAAAATAAATTCTCGTAACTAAATTGGCATTGGCATGTTGCTGATATGACGCCATGAATGGGGGGTATCTCATAAAACAAGCTTAGCAGTAATAAACTAAATGGTGTTTTAAGATCGAAAAAAAATCTAGAATTGTGAAAAAATACATTTTAGACACCACACATGTTTTACTTTTGTTTAATGTTCCAGAATTATTGTACAAGTACGATAAGACAATATGGGCTACATGATTGTCATGTAAATCATTGGCGCTGTTTTGATATGTGCCCCGCCGTAGCGAAGGAAATCTCAATCCAAGTTAAAATGTATTTTGCATCTATTCTGCAATGAATTTCCGTAAACCCTTTAACAGTCATTCGTAGAAATATATTTCATTCTTGGTTTTAAGTGGAAAAATTATAGGATGACACTGATCTCAAAATATCTCGATTTAAACAGCATTGTCATCGTTCAACATTTTCGCGATCTTGCGAGATGTTACGATCTTTTTTCATCTGTCATTAGTGGCGATACCAATAAGAGATGGACGTATATTTGTATGAAAACGACAATATCTAATACTCATATTTGGGACATAGAAAGGCAAATCGATTAATTAAACTTTTGTGTGATTTTGAAAATGATTGATACATTATTTGTAAAAACATCAACACGGAAGTAAATTGCATCGTTGAGTAAATATTTTGACTGCTTGAAATTACGTTGAAAATTCATCATTTCAACTAACATCGTTTGTAACAAGCTCTTGTTTGTTGGAAGAAAGTCGCATTCGTGCAGAACAATTTTTTTCTGGTACAGAATTTATTTCTGAATAAACTGATATAAATTATTTTCTACAGAAATATTTATTGACAAAATAGTCCGATTTTGAAAATTAAGTACAAAATTATGACTTGTGTAATTTTTCATTTTTATTCATTGTTTTGTGGATATAAACCTAATTGTAAAAAAAGGATTGATTGTTTGGGGAAAATAAAAACTATGACAAGTAAGAAAATCAATTTATTTACAAGAATTTATTTTATTTTTTAAAATTATGTGTTTTAGAAAGGAGGGAGAAGCTAAATATGAGAGAATCTAATGTGACGTCATTGTTAAAATTTTACACTTTTGAAGCTCCAAGCAAAAACTTCAAAACAATCCAGCAGGCAGAAGGTTAAGGAACAATACTCAAGAACGACTTACGATTGTACAAACTCTTTGATTGCTCTGAAGTTTATACCAGAAAAAAACCTATCTATGTACACATTATTTGTGAGGACAACCAGTGTGTAATTTTCGAACTCAATGTAACAGGAGTAAAGCTTTCTTAATTATAAGTTCTCTATAACATTGTGTTAACGTCCAAACAAGGTTCCACATTATACTGCTGTGATGGCGGTCAACGAACTATGATTGTGGGATCTGCTTTCAGAGATAAAACATTGCGTCCATTACAGTGATGTTATCTTTATTGCTTATACAACCTAATTGATGAATAATTTGCGTGATATTCGAAAAAAAAACGATAAGCGCGTCCCCCGGACATTTCCGTCTCCGGGCAGTTCTTATCACCAAATGATTATGTTACCTGTAGATCGTTTGTTAGTCCCCAGTAACACATAACACATTCAATCAAGGTGCGTGGAAATCGTTGCATAAATATTTAAGAATTTATAATATTATAAATAATGGATACCTAAAGAAATGGATACCTGTTATCATTTGACAATATCCTTACATGACAAACATAATTTCAAATAAACCACAAATACCTATCTTGAGTTTCCAAGTGCAGATCACTTTTTTAACTTCCCCACCCTTAAGAAGTTATTTCCCATTTTCAGCCAGATATTGCGGAAATACTTTTACTGTCGTTATCTTCAGTTTCGTTCTAACGTTTCACTTTACTTTTTATATGTGCATAGGATTTTGTCTTAAAGGCATGATTACTTCACATTCCCCTTATCCACCACCCACGTACGGTCATTGAAGAAAAAATAGAACCTGCAAAAGGGGAAGATTTTCTTGATAATAATTTCTTTTTGTGGACCAAAACGATATTTCAAAGAAAATTCTTGCCAGTTCACCACGTATTGTAGAGGCAACTAAATTGGATGCATTTAAAGGGGACTCAGTACAGACTCCCTGTGTTTCCCTGACGGGTGCTGAGTAGGGGGTATTTTCCTAAAATGTATTTAATCAATTACCTTTCATCAAGCTGGGGTTTAACTTTGTGTCTAGTCAATTTGTACGTCTGAGATACGCTGACACAGCAACTCTGTCAATTTACAGTGATATCCAGGAGTGAGAGACACCGGTCTTAAAGCAATTAACCGCTGTCAGGGCCACATATATCCTCTAAACCCAAACTGAAATTCGGAACTCTGTCCACTGACATGTATGTCACGTACGCGTAGGCCTGTGATAATTCCAAGGCTTGCCAGAACCTGTCTGTGACTAACTACTATTTTGATTTCATGAGCAATTACAAAACATATTTTCATATTTTTATCACGTACTTTTTGGGAATGTGTATTAATTCAAAATAAAAATCCCCACAAAAATGTTTAATGTTATAGTTTCAGTAAATATCAAATCTGATAGCACAACCATCTTCGAACACTATGTTTAGAGTTTATGACATTTAACCTAGTGTTCAATAATGTCAATTAAAACAATAATTTGATTTGTATCAAACTATAAAAAGTTAATGTTAGTGCAAGAATTTATTGTAAACGTCTCTTTGTTAACCTTTTATATTTTCTTTCTGCTGTTTTTTTATGTATATGATCTGAATCTGAACTACCTACATGTAGTAGGGTTGGTTAGTCTTTTCTTTACAAAATTCATTGATCAATGACAGTGTTCATTTTAAAGTTCGTCTTAAGTATTAACAATAAAAATAAGAGATTTTTCAAATTTGACATTTGACGACTGACCGGTATAACCGTATTTAAAAAATATAAGTTTTCCTTAAACCACTACAAAGCAGAAATTAACAAACGATTATTCTATAAAATAGACATTTTTATAAATGTTATTACTCTGTATCGAAGAATAATCATGCAGAGAAATTGTTTTCACAAGTAAAACTAAATGTTTGATCGTATTTTTTTCATACAAATTAATGTAAATGTACAGTAGTTTGTATGAAATCATATCGCAAATAAATAGTGTATGAAATACAATGTAAGCTAGAAACAGAGCCAGTCCAAAGGTATTTTTGTAAGTATTAATTGGACAATTGAAGAAAATTATCTTGTAAAATTAAATAATATAAAATAAAAACCTCAAAAACACCAGTCTGGACATACAGAAAGCTGATACCAGCCTGATGGACGGGCTTTTTTTCAAAGACTGAAAGTACACACCGAAAAAAACCTAAACAGATTAATCAGAAAGACATTACAACATTATTCCTTCGACCATTTGCTGTAAAACTGAAGAGTATAATTCAAGTCACGATACAGCACTTACGGAGCCTGGATTTACACTCTGCCATGGCACATTGAGGCAGCATCACCGGAGCCAGTGCTATCAGCGCTAGTCTAGTTTGATTGATAAAGCAACCACTTGGCTGTCTTGTAATAAGCCACTTCCATGTCACTGATCATGTATATTGCTTCGAATTCTCTTTATCATTGAGGTACCATTATGTTAGAGTCAACGTCTGATGAGGAAGATATTTTAAAGAAAACTTTTCGTTGCTAGTGGTGCTGAAAGCATAAAGCTGCTTTGTACCAACACATGAAGCATCGTCGAAGGATTTTGTCAGTGAACTAACAATGCTTAAACGTCTATTCAGCTAGTTGGAATTAATATACCAATATGAGAGCTAAGAGAAAAATAAAGTTGTCATTGGTTACCTAAGCCTGTGATAAATCGTTTTGTGATACTTGAACATAGAACACAACGCCTCGAATCATCATGTAGAGCACGCCATAAAGTATGAATAAATGAATGAATGAATGAATGACAATTATGTATAGCGCCTAATATCTAGGTAAAACCTTCTCAGTGACGCTTTACCACAACTTGCCACTCCTCTTCGAAACTTTGAGCACTGATGTTGTCCTGAAAAGATGCGGGTTTGTTTTTCTGATAACCATTCATCATTTCTTTGTAGCAAAGTTCAAAGTGTTCTTACAGTATTTGACTTAATGATATATCATTTCCGAAATACTTGCCAATGACGTGAACCAGAAAATAGCAATGTACTATTGCCAGGGAATCAAGGGAATTGACACCATTATCATTTAATACTTTCAAATAGTCAAGCTGATGACATCCTGTATATATTTGTACAAGTCCACATAATCATATTATTCAAAGCACCTGGAGACTTCCTTCAATTATCTCCCCTGGAGCACGTCCAATGGATCCATCCTGTGCTCCAACTACTGACTAGGGTTTGACAGCCAGAATACAACAGCTCAGAGATAATACGACTGGAAAGCCATGAATCCTGCTCACTGACCATTTCCAATTACCTATCAGTTTGATGAAGTGGTTCCTGTCAACTCCTCGTAATGATAGAAGAGCTCTGTTTCCCTAGATAACAGAGCACGGTGTGTGTTGCATCATCCAATCCTAGATAGACGTATATCTGAGCCTTTGTGCTTTAAAGAATGAAAAAAATATTTTCCAGTTTCCCAATTACTTGAACTTTCAATTCATGTCTACAATATGATTTTATTCTCAATGAATAAGTGCGATTTAACTTTAGTACATATAAGGTTCAAGTAGTCGTTAAATATTGACTACTTTAGTGGCACGTTTTTGACAATGCATCTTGGATTCTGATTGTAGTACAAAGGTAAATATGACCGAAAAGGTTGTAGTTAGATGTTGAGTAATCGGGATTTTTAGTTTCCTTGACAGTCAATAACTTTTCAGGGGAGATAGGGCGATGTAATAGGTCAGGTTGTGATTGGCTAGGAAGAAGTTTTGTCGGCTGATTATGTGATGTTTGTTTTCAAAGTCATTAAACGACTATTTCCGCATGTTTTTGAACAAACGAAGTATCGATATTGTCTCATGATATAATTTAGTACACACTTAAATATAGAGGCCTTTGATGTTGATCTGAAATATTTGCAGTTCATCGAACATTTACCCCATTGAACTTAAATAGATACCTTACAGTTGAGTGTGTTATGTCTTAGATAATTTATTAGAAAGTAAGATTTAGAACGCTAACTGAACGTTTCGGTGGAAGATTTTATCAATTGTTCGTGGTATGAACTGCAATTTATCAGTGGTCCGTGCGCCGCTTCTAGTCGGAGTAGGGCCTACTTGCTCCATCTGGCTCGAGTCAGATTACCTTTGCCCTCAGATCAATCAGTCTGTGAGGCATCGATACCATTTTTATTACTCTCCCATTGAAGATATCGCTGTTTAATAAATATACAACGTTATTAAACACTGTTTAATAACATCGCGCGCTGCTCGAACAACGTGACATCAGAATGGCGTCATAAGCGTTTAGAATGACGTCACATTGGTAGCGGGGCGGCCGCAATGGCCATGTCGGTGGATTTCTTTAATTTTTTTACGATTTCATTCCGTGAGTAATAATGGTATCGGTATTTAACTCGATTTCGCTCGTTAAATACCAAACCACTTATAAAAATGTTATTAAACGGGACGTCTTTTAGTATATAGAGGGTATCTTTTGTTTTGAGTGTGATATCACTTATCTCTCATCGAGTGACGGGGAAGAGCCAGTATTTTCACGAGTGACGCAGCCACGAGTGAAAATATAGGCTTTACCCCGTCACGAGAGATAAGTGATATAACACTCAAAACAAAAGATATTCTGTTAATTTTATGCCTCTGTGGTCGAACATGTGGTAATTTATGTCCGAAAGGTCTTGACTCGAGATTTTTCTGTCGACGTCATACAATTGTTGATCGTAACTTAGCGACGGCGATGACGTCGCGTTGATTGTATAAGTGACGTCAAACCATTGTACACATGACGTCACCCCTTCTGTAATATTTTCACTGACTTGAAAAGGTGATATCACACTCAGTGGCGAAAACACATTTCTAGAACTGAGAAAACTCAGTCTCTCACCGCTTGGCTTATTATAGTATCCATAAATACGAACGGTTTTTCATTCTTTACATTGAAATATCAAAGATAGGGACACCGGATTTTAACCCACTTTATCAGTACTCATATGAGAAACCTGTATGATTGTAATTTTTGAGGTTAGTATGATTGCCACCATTGTCATTGTGAGTTTTCTTAGCAATATCAGGTAAATGTAGGTGATACGTTGCCAACTGGGCGGTTACAATGAAAGAACGGGCATTGAATATAATTTTGAGGTATCATTTGAAACGTTAACAAAAAAAATAAGTTTACTTTTGTATTTCTTTGAGTAATGAAAAGGTCCCAAATTACTTGAAAGCTACATTTATTCATGTCAATACGCCAATGGAATTAAGTTTTTAACCAGGCTGGAAGGGGTTGGCTTGCCATGACTGACTTGGTATTGCTCGAGCTGAAGACAGCAAGAGTTAACTCCCTTTTCTCCATTTTGGTAAGGATAATTAAAGGCGTTTGAGTTGTGTGCTACAATAATGAATATTTGCTGAAGAAAATGCATTAAGTCTCATTTTTTTTATTGATTGAATGATATTTAACAGAACGTAAAAGTCCTAACAACAAGTTAACTTACCATGATGTGGCTAACTTAAATTTCTAAAAATGAATTCATCAAGAAAAAAATAGCAAACATATATGTAATCATTGCCTTTCACATTTAACCTTATTTCTGTTTCCGTTTATTAAGTCATCTACAATTGAATATCCTTTGATGTTAAGTTTTGACATTTATCATGGAGGGAATACACCATAATGACATTGCCAAAACGTTTAAATGATTGCCCATTTCAATAAGTCGACAATCATAGAAAGACGTTTAAACAGTATATTGCAAAAAATAGATTAATGATTTTGATGTATAGAATTTACGTTTTAAGTTTCATATTGCTCTTGAATATATCTTATTAGTCTGGATCATGATAATGAATGTTGATCTAGAACTAATTTACCAATGTCACATACAACAAGGAAGATTATTCTATGGATAATCAACTTCTTTATTCTTTAAAAGCGACGTTTCGACATAGATCCTAAAGTCGTTGTCAAGCAAGTGATGCAGTTGTGGTGTGACAGAGCAAATATATTCAAGCACACCACAACTGTATCACTTGAATGACAACGACATTAGGATCTATGAATAAAGAAGTTGATTATCCATAACATAATCTTCCTTAGCTTGTTGATCATCACACCAACTTCTGCCAATCAAAGAAGTCATGTCACATACATCAATCATCCGTCATTCGCCTAGCCATGTCAAAGACACTTCTTATGAAACTGAGCGTTTAGTCTAAATGTCAATAGCATCTCTAAAGTACTTTGATTGACATATATGTCATATCAATCATGACGACACTTGTCCTTTCAACCTGTTACTGTCTAACACACACTCCCCTTTTGATAATTTATATACATCAATGAACGTTTATATATCTAGTTCCAAGAAACTAGTGATCTGAAACTCTTAGGACCAGAGGTGCCTTGAATAAATGTTCAGTAATTTTCTAGCAATGTTTTTCATCTCACATTTTTCTATAACTTTCTACTCTTTGTATTTTTTAGACCAACCAGGTAGAGACTCTGGTGTTATATATCAAGGAATGACGAAATAACTGTTTTTTACTTTTGGTAATTAATTCATGTGCATGTATAGTTGTGAATTTTACCAGCATTGAATACATTAGATTTGACTCCTTCTTTGTCTATTACATTGCGTATGCAAGTTTCCTGTACAAAGTTTGACTTACATATACAAAACAATAAAGTTACATTTGAAAACATTTTATTGAAACTTGTGAAGATCCATCATTATTTGGAGGTATCTGCAAATAAAATAGAAATGTTAAAATCAAACTAGGACAGTACTTGTGGCTTAGATTATCACATAACTTAAGACTAGTAACGTTAATGACACAATCTACTTAACATCCTTTGAAATTCATCCTATAAACAATAATCTGTGGATGACATTGAATAAACGTTCAAGTAACACATTGTTCAAATCGAGAGAATTATTCAAAATAAGTTAAAAACTAGAAAATGCAGTCCTGATTTAGTATCTTAAAATCACAACAACATTTGTGCAAAATCCATGTCTAAATTTAAAAAAGGAAGATCATAAGAAACAAAATATCTGTTCAATAAACTTTTAGAATTCTATACAGCTTAATCAACACTTTCAACACATAAAGTTCAAACGAACAATATGTTTCATTGGTTTGTGCAAAATCCATGTCTAAATTTTAAAAAGGAAGATCATAAGAAACAAAATATCTGTTCAATAAACTTTTAGAATTATATACAGCTTAATCAACACTTTCAACACCTAAAGTTCAAACGAACAATATGTCTCATTCTACATGTTATCATTACATCATCATCAACTTGGCTGTTTTGAATTGAAAATATGTCACTTACCTTTAAAAGCCATACAAGTCCATAAAACCATCAAAATCGAACATCCAGGGATTACGGAACATTGCTCCAAATCCACCCATTCCGCCCATTCCGCCCATTCCGCCCATGCCGCCCATGCCGCCCATTCCGCCCATGCGGCCCATGTTGCCGTAGAATGAACGGCCTTGACCCATCATCGACGGAAATGCCAGAGTCAAAGAGATGATGTTGATGATGAAAAGGGCAATCTTCATTGTGGCCATGGTAGAGACTATAATAGAAAGGTCTGCGTTTAAACAATAGCTGGAATTAGCATTTTTTATCATTCAAAATATATCATTAAGCAACTTTCGTTTCAGATCTCAGAAAAAAACATCGAATCTAATCTAGAAATGTTGATAATCTACATAACACATTCAGAACATTATATAATTCGTATGTAAGTCAAAGTTTGAAAGTAATACATTATTCTTATATTAGTTAGTTTGTATGTCAAACATAATTCAATTTGTGAGTCAAAGTTTTAAAATGTTACATGATTCTTATATATTTCCTCAGTCATATCGGGGTTCATAATTTCCATATAATGCAATTGGGAAACATATCACTTTTTCATTATGAAGTCGTGTTATAAAGGTTTGACGTCAGAATTCTGTTTGTTCTTTAGAAGGCGGCTAGTCTGCCTATGCTGAGAAGTATATATTTTGAGTGTTTCTTTAACATTATATTATATGCGTGCCAATGACATAGTATGTTTACGACACTCGTGTCTAGATATCAGTAATATCAGAGATACCAATATGTGGACACTCGTGCCGTATACATAGTATGTCATTGACACTAATATAAAAAATCCTCTTTAGAAGTCAAAGTTTGAAAATCAAACATGATTCGGATATGTTTATAAGTCAACGTTTGAATCATATATAATTCTCATATATGTTTGATTTGATATCACAGCGATAAAAGGGTGAATTATTCAGAAACGTTTCATCCCAGATTGTAAAGAGAAGGATTCGAAAACTAACTTACCTGATTAATGGAAATGTTTAGTGGTGTTCTGCAAGGTGTTCAGTTTCAGTTGTACCTCAACTCCTTTTCGCTCGGTATATATAGGCGTCTACGGATGTATGAAAAACAAACAAAAACAAGTTTGTAATTTGAAGTCAACTAAGGACAAGTATTTATGGATAACATTTTTTTTAAGATCAAATTTCAGACACATTCTTCATTTCGCAAAGGAGAGCTTCCTACTTAAACTGTCATATTCTGATAAACGACAACCATTACTTTTCAATAAAGCTAAGTATGGCTATGTTAGCTCAATTGTTTCATAAAGAATTCAAACAAACAAACAAACGAATAAAGTACATTGTTTTCTTACCAGTATCGCACCTTGAGAAACAAATACTGAATATAACACAGGTTACTGACATTTGTAACATATTCAAATCAACTGATGTCGTCAAAAATGAAAACAGTATTTTAATTTTTATTGTCATAATCAACAGCAGCCTTGTGAATTTCAGTAAGAATGGTACACATACTCATATGATAAAAACTCCTTTGTTAGTTTTGACCCTCAAACTTCTACTAATGACAGTATAAAGCGTGTTTTATTAATCGACCATGATTAATTTGGATCAGTTCGTTCAGTGTTTTGGCAATATAAAGCAAATAAAAAATAGGCATATTCATCTTTTAGATGCCCACGTTTTCTCGGAAGTTGTGTTCTTGGATTTGATAAAGCACTACGGGGGGATGCAAAAAGTCGAAAATCACGTTACTCTAAATCTGCCATTGTTGCAAAACACAAAAATGTCACCCAAAAAAAGCATTAACAATTGTAGTTTTACCGTATGAAGACTTAAAATTATACCATCGTCATCGCTTTCTTTAAGTGACGCCATTAACGTCAAATGCTATAGGTGCGTATTGTATTCTGTACGTACATACAGGGAGACCAACAACAAGTGATATCGGAGCTATTAGATTCCTCAATGGTCCTACATTAACCACCAAACTTAAATTAATTGCAAATGCTAATTGTCAGGAAAAGACTTAAATGTTTAAAGATATACAGCGATTGTTAAGGTCATTATTATCGAATAACACTATGTAGTTCAACAAAACATACTTGATTCAAACCTGATTCTGATTAAGATTAAAACGGAATACTGAAAGAGTCGGAAGGTGACTTCAGACACTCCTTCAAATTTTGGTAATGCAATGTTTGATGTGTGCTTACACTGATAATGAGCATATTGAGGTCTGATCTAATGTTTTCTTGATTTAAGAGTGAAAAAAATACCAACATGAGAGTCTGTAATTTTTGGCCGCTTCTCACTTGAATGTTTGGAGCGCACTACTGGTTATTTCAAATATGATTTTATGTTGTTCATTGTTTTTGGGGATTGGTTGTTATATTTGACTGACTCTATTTCAACCATATAGAGCGTTTCCTGTTGTTATTGAGACTCATTTCCATTGAGTGTTATCCTTCTTTTGCCGAAATTACATAAGAATTGAAGACACTTTTAACTTTTGCACAGGCATCATTTATTAAAACATTAACATAAATGTGAAACGATATCTGTTTTGTATAATCTAGTGTATGGAAATATAGCTTGGATATTCAGTAAATTTTTTTTTTTTTTAAATTTTTTTTTTATTCCATTTCAAAGCATTTGTACAAGTTACATGATTAGGCAAGTACATTTGCAAAATTTACAGAGGTAAGTGTATACAACATCAACATATGGTTGTATGGACAGAGTGGGTAAGTATTTTATGAGAGCTTCATTCAATGCCTAGTATCATTGGCAACTGGTTCCATTTCCTGATAAATATTTCAAATCTGTTATTTTTCCTAGAAATAAATTTTTCAATTGAACATGTCATTTTTAGATATTTTAGAAACTCCTCAGAAGAGAGTACATGTTGTCTTATACTTGAGACATAGATAAATCTTTTGGCTAAAAGTAATATATGATTAAGTATTTTATTGTGAGAGCTAATTCCAAAGGTGATATCAAATTTTGTAAGTATGATGTTACAATGAAGATGATTATTAATAAACATTTCCAAGTCTTGCCAAAATTTTTTTACAAATTCACAGTCAAAGTATACATGTGAAATATCTTCTGAGGCATGTTTACAAAATGTGCATTTATCATTATCAACTAGCTTCATCTTCAGTAGTTCTCTCTTTGTATAAATAATTCTGAAAATGAATTTATATTGAAAATCAAGTAGCTTACAATCATTGGTACATTGTCTGTAAAATATAAAGACATCCTTCCAATTTATGTTTTGTTGAAAGATATTGTTCCAAAACTCTAATACCTTTGGAACAGTTTTGTTACATATCAGTTTATCATAAAATACCCTTGAGCCTTTACTATCAGAGATCATATCATAATGGACAATATTGTAAGCTAGATGATTTAAACATATAATTCTGTTTTCTAATTGCTGTTTCCAATTCTCTGGAATGTTGTTTAACAAATGTTGATAATCTAGAAATGTTCCTTTTATTTTGAACCTCTGTTTAACAAAAACAAAGTTGTGAAACCCCTCTTCAGAAAAGATATCTCTAATAAAATGTATACCGTGATCATACCAGTTCTTTATGATAAATGAAGATTTAAAGAAATGATTTAGCCAAAGTGGCTGGGCTAAGATTTGGTCTACATCCTCACTGTCAAAGCTGTGTTTTTTATAAAATGTTTGCCAAGCCAATAAAACATCTCTCCAATAGGGATTATCTTTGTCTGATAAACAATCAACTGCATTAGAACCTAGTGAATATAATTGACCTAATGGAAAGATGTTAATTAAGCTTGAGTTTTTCTTCAAATGACATTTCAATGAGGATAATTTCAAAGCATTGATAAAGCATTCTATGTTAATCATTCTTAGACCTCCATCTATTCAGTAAATTGATATAGTTCTTTCTTGTAAAATTATGAATAGCATCGCCTTTAGAAACTTAAAAGTAACTTACTTGTAAAGTATCCGATTTTAATGGATATCCAACTGCTTTATTCACAGAATAATTTATGCTTGAAAACGGTATAGGAATCTATATGGAAACGTCGCTATGTTGAATTTCCATGAAATGGTGTACTTTCATTACCTTACAAATTCTAGAATGCCAATCAAACATGTATAGTTTAACTTACATATTACAGAGAAATGAATAATATATGGGGAGCAACATTTTAGTTTGCGGTTCAACAGTAACCATCCTGAAGTGAAACACTTTGGATATGTTAATACGACGTGGTACGGTAGAAAATTAAACACTGACATTGAGTAATTCATCACAACAATCAATCAGAGACAATTGTCATTGGAGTATGGATAAACATCATAATGTAGATGGAGAAAAGTTTACCTGTAAACGAGTTGTTAAAAGGTTTGTTTGTTTCAAGTTAATATATTGGTTTTATCAAATATAAAATTACAGCAAAACTTTTTTAGTTTGCTTATTGTTGCATACGTACGTAAGGTTTATGAAAATTCATATTGCAGTAAACGTTGACAACTCCACAATAAGGCCTTCTAATGTAATGAAAGATATGCTCAAAGTGTGATATTATAAGTTGTATGCTTCTCACGAGGGTAATACGGTCTGATGTACCATCTTTGTAGAAATGTTGCACAAGCCGCAAGGCGAGGGCTGACATTTCTGCAAAGATGGTACATCAGACCGTATTACCCGAGGTATAGGCATACAACGTATTTATCTTACCGTCATGACAGAAAAAAATACATCAAGTTTAGTTTGACTGCCGTTAACGGATGAGCCATCACCGTATGGACGGCCTTGACCCTTATTGTAAACAAAATGGCGTCAGCCAACCCGACTGAAATGTTATGAATCGTGTTACGTAAAACTACTCGGCTAAACTTGCTTAAAAACCTTTTGCTTTTAATTCTATGGCATGTGCAAGTAATGTGATGCGGAATTTGTTTCGAAATAAAACATAGAATGACGAGTGAACAAGTATAGTTAATAATCACGAAAACACCTAATCGAACTTATGTGAACTCTGCACATTGCGTGCGTCATTTGGTAACATCATCTTAACGTTATGCGACACCTCTTCTCGGAGAGGAGCTGTTGCTATGGCAGCGGGGTACATGGAATTTGTACACCGTGAGACGTGAGACTCGAGGGGTACATAAGATAAAACGATTCGATGATCAGCCAATCAAAAACGAGTATTTTACTGTAAGGTAAGATAAAGATGATTATCCTACCTCATGTAAGAATCTCGTTCTCTGATTGGTCCACGTGACCCTGAATAAATACTAATATCACCCTCTCGAGCGGGGTAATAAATGATGTATACCCCGGCACATAAAAAGCATGAAAAAAGCATGCAGATTGAGCATCTTGAAATGTACAATGTATGTTACCTCGAACACGTGAAAGCTGGTTACTTTTGATCAACCGATATATGGAGCTTTGATATATATAATAAAATGAAAATAAAAGTTCTCACTCTTAATCTTCATATTATATGCGTTTTGTTTAAACATTCGGTAAGATAAATTCGTTAAATCATTCAGAGGCGGGTCCACGGGGAGATATCGCATAACACTAAGCTCGAGGCGAATATCTCCCTGTGTACTCCTTTGAATGGTATAACTTATAATGTGCAAATTGACAAATTTGCCATATTCTTTATACAAGAGAATTCCTTTCTATAATGATTAAAATATATATCCTTTATCACAAAAAGAAGACAAGCTCATACCAATGTCTTTCCCAAACAAAAAGATGGTTATAAAAACACATGCAAGAGGCCAGTTACAAATACACAATAAAAGTAACTTAGTTTTGGTACCACGCGTTTGCTCGTTGAATGGTATTAAATGGTGTATAAGTGTTAGTTATGTATAGTTCTTGAGTTTTATCAATCGCTTTGAACATTTTACAACATAAAGTAACGAACTGAGGAGATAATTTCTTTGTTAGTTTCAGGGGCAAAGTTTGTATTACCAAATAATAGTGAATGTATGTTGATCAAGTGAATGACCTAATTCGTCATGCAAATGACATGTTAAAATGGTGTGAACTTTGTCTTCTATGGAATAACAACAAAGGTAGGCCCCTGTCTGAAAAGATGTGTCTCTCGAATTCGTGGAAATTCAAATCGCTACACTCGAGTCTAAGGCGAGCATGTAATATTTTATATTTTCTATCGCCAAGAAAGAGAAATGAAGTGCCATTGCGGTGAGATACGAGCTCGAGATATTTAAATTCATTGTGATTAGTATCATGGCTTACGGATGGTGGCAAAGTGTTCTCAAATTTGGATTACAATGAGGAACTGAGTGTTAATTGCAGTAAGTATTAATTTGAGTGACATATATATATGATCGCATGGTATTATAGTGAGCAAATAGAATCTAAGTTTGAATGCATAAAGGTGACTGAGCCAGAATGTCAGTTTTATTGCACAAAGGTGACTGAGCCAGAATGTCAGTTTGAAGACATAAAGGTGACTGAACCAGAATGTCAGTTTGAATGTATCAGGGTGACTGAGCCTGGTGTTGGTTAGAATGTATCATTGGAAATGAGCAGGGGTGTCTGTTTGAGTGTATGAAGGTGACGGAGCTGTTATGCCGGTTATCTGTAACAGGGTGACTGAGCCTGGTGTTGGTTAGAATGTATCATTGGAAATGAGCAGGGGTGTCTGTTTGAGTGTATGAAGGTGACGGAGCTGTTATGCCGGTTATCTGTAGCAGGGTGACTGAGCCAGGATGTTGGTTTGAATGCCTCAGGGTGACTGAGATGGGAATTTTGTTTAATGTATGAGGATGACGAAGTCCTGGTATCGGTTTGAAAGACTTAAAAGTCACTTGTTACCTGTATGATAGAAAGAAACTGTGTAAATGTAAACTACAATGACAATTCACAAACAGAGTCTGTACAGTCGTTGAAGAAGACTTTTAATCTGTCCGATTTTAAAGGAACTACGTCAATATTAACAACTTATTATTAAGTCAAATTTTTAAAATGTAACTGGTGTGAAAATGCTCCTCATAAAAACTTTGTCACTCATATCAAAATTGCCAAAAGTATTATCAATGTTTAAAGATATATCAAGAAGAACTGTAATCAAGATCATTATGTACAATTAAGTCGGACCAGATCCCCTTAAAGGGACAGTAGCACGTTTTTAGGGGGGATATAAGGTGATGTCAGGAAAATGAAAATTAATGGTCCCAATCGAAAGACGATGTATTTAAACTAAATGGAGCAGTAATAATTCAAATATATAACGTAAAGTTTAGCCATGCGATTCCTTTTTCTTACACAAAACGAATTAAAGGTGTTCACAAAAAATGGCCGCCAGTGGATTTTATGTGAATCTTCATACTTCGTCCTCTGACTATGGATGATTGGCTAGTGTAATGAGATTTTTGACACTGTCAAAATAATACATTAAGTATTAACTTACAATGATCAGTGAAAATTTTAAAATATAAAATTATCAAAAAACGTGCTACTGCCCCTTTAAACTTGCGAATATTTTTATGATATGTTTACTTTATTAATTGTGTTTGAAAAGAAAGTTCTATATTTATTACAATTTAACAAGATGTTTGAACTGATAATGACTCCCTACTCTCAGACATGGCCGTACCAACTTAGAATTTCTATCAGTTTTGACTCAAAACTTAATAAATATATAAATTAACATGTTGTCACTACTACGTTAGAACAAATTTATGACTAGTGTGATGTTTCACTTTATTCAATGTCATGGGTAAAACAACCTAAATAGAAAAAATAAGAACAATTGAAAACAAATAACAATGCCAAGAAATGGCAAGTATGAAAATCTTGTTATACAAACAAACAGTTATTATTGTTATAAATACTGTGTTAAGAAAAGTGGGAGAATCTTCATATGAGAGATACCAATGTGATGACAGTTCAAAATTTTTTATTCTTTTGAAGCTCGAAGCAAAAACTTCAAATTATTCCAGCAAGCTACAATTTGAGCATCACAAATTAATGATGTAATTATGTTAAACATATGCTGTAAGTTTTAGATTTCTTTTGAATATTGAGGATATTCTCTTAGTCAGCATCATGATAATGAATGTTAATATGTTTCGTATTTCTTATTTTTTAGTTGTAATGATGTAAAAACCCATTAAATGCATGTATGGCTCTGCATTTTGATAGTTGTCATTTTGAACATTGCGTCGTCTTTACTGTTCAAGTTCATGACACACACACACATTGCCTGACATATAAATACAATAAGGTTGTATTAAAAACGTTTTATTGAAACTATATTGTATTGTAGGTCAACTAGTTTCTTTTCCCTGTGAAGATCCATCAAAGATTTAACGTATCTGAAAATAAAATAAAAAGGTCAGAATTTAACTTCGACAGTAATTGCGGTTTAGAATATCTGGTTATTAAAACTAGTAAGGTTAACAAACGCAATTTACTTGGAATGCATTGAAAGTTCATCCTTTAAAACAATAATCTGTCTGACCGAAAGAACTATTATAAATCAGTTACTTAGTATTTAGTATTAAATCAATCAAAATATCATTTGTAAAATTTCCAAGCCAAATTGAAAAAATATGAGAACAATTAATCTGTACAATAAATTTCGTTGGTATTCGAATTAAAATTCTTAAAAAGATTCCAACACTTTGAACACAAAAAGTTCAAACGAACAACATGTGTCTTTCTGCATGAAAATTATTATCAACCATGCTTTTATGTAACCAACCTTAAAAGCCATACAAGTCCATATAACCATCAAAATCGAACATCCAGGGATTACGGAACATTGCTCCAAATCCACCCATTCCGCCCATTCCAAATCCACCCATTCCGCCCATTCCGCTCATGCGGCCCATGTTGCCGTAGAATGAACGGCCTTGACCCATCATAGACGGAAATGCCAGAGTCAAAGAGAAGATGTTGATAATGAAAAGGGCAATCATAATTGTGGCCATGTTAGAGGCTGTAATAGAAAGAAAATCAAGGAATATGAATAGCTACAATCTGAAATGTCACCTTTATCATTGAAATGACAGCTTCATTGTGCACACTTTCATTTTAAAATTTATATCTAAAAAAATACATCAAATCTTATCTAGAAACCTTGTTCACCGTTATGACCTTATTTGGAACTAATAACTTTCCAATAATGTATTTGAAAATTGATAAATTGTTAAACAATTGCAACCTGCTACTATTTATACAAAAAATGTGGTACAAAAGGTTCAAATTTCAAAATCATACATAATTCTTATATAAGTCATAGTTTGAAAATCATACACTTTTCTTACATTTGTCAAAAATTTGAAAATTAATATACATATTTCTTATATTAGTAGGTATATCTTTAACACCTTACATTATTTTCATATTAGTCAAAGTTTGGAAATTATACATAATTCTTATATAATTAATAGCTTGAAAATCATACATAATTATCATATTAGTTAAAGTTTGATAATCATACATTATTCTTATATTCGTCGAAGTTTGGAGATCATACACATTTTACAAAATGTCGCATTAGTCATATGCATAGGTATTGATTTAATAGCACCGCGACAATGAAGTGATTCATTCAGTAACTAACATATAACATCTTACATTATATATATATATATATACATATATAAAGCATGGATATGAGAATACGAAAATTAACTTACCTGATTTATCGAGAAATTCAGTGGTATTCTGCAAGGAGATTGTTTTAAGTTCTACCTCCACTTCTTTTCGCTCGGTATATATAGGCGTCTACGGAATGTATGAAAAACAACAAAGTCATTTGAAATTTGAAGTCAACTAAGGACAAATATTAATAGATGACCACTTTTTATGGCTCTAAATTACAGACACGTTCTTCTCTTCGACAAATGAGAACTTCCGTCTTTAACTGTCACATTATGATATGTGACAGCCATTACTTATCAATAAGGTCCCTGTGAGCTCAATTGTTTTCCAAGGTAAGAAAACACACGGTTAAAGTTCATTGTTTTCTTCCATTTTGAGGTCAATTCATGACCATTGGGTGACCGGTGATTTGAAACATACTTCGCAATTTTACACTTGTACATCTCCATGATAAACACATACCGAATATCACAGAGGTAGGATGCGTTTGTATCATATTCAAATCAAGGGATCTTGTCCAAAATGAAAACGGAATTGTATCACCATCCTCAACAGCAGCATTGAGAGTTTCGGTAAGAATAGTCAACGTATTCGCCATTGGCAGAATTTGATACGTTTTATTTTCAATTTCTTACCAATGAAGCCGTTTACATAATCGAACATGATTAAATTTGGATCAGTTTGTGCAGTGTTTGGCAATAACACTGGGTTTATACAATGTATAGCAAATAAAACACGGGTATCTTTATCATATAAATGCCTACTTTACATTGTAAGGAGTCTGATACTGGCATGTAGGATAAAGACCACTCATTATATCACTTTCAGCTTTGGCGACGTTGATCATGCATTGAACCGTGTTCCAATTATTTCATTCAAAAGTTGAACTTGTTTCTAAACCCTGGAATGCTGACATTCCGATCAATTCAATGTGATAAAAGCACACTTTCCTCTAATCGTGACTTGTACGCAAAAACTGTGACGCAAATATCATACATGTTTATCCAGATTGAAATATCAGATTTTCATCTTTAAATCGCTATATATATGTAAATTATAGTTTCCATTGCAAATGTCACAAGAGCCATATTATATCCATCGAGGAGCAAAGGAAAGTGTACAGTCAAAACACTGCCGCTTCCAGTTAAAGTTATTTATGTCTTCATGGAACACATGTTTAAAGAGGTATACACAACTTCATTTAATAGGGTATTGGCCGTTACATTTTGTACATGTACATATTCGAAAACAAAAGGGGTTATTTAATTACTCTTTTACCATTTATGTTGATTTCAACGGAATATTTGATATGTAAGTTACAAAGTGATAAAATATGGTAGAGTATTAAAAATAGAGTATCAAGCACGAGACACGAATAAAATCTGTTCCAAGCACGTGCACGTTGTACTGTAATTTGCAACAAGTTACTTTAACTGGCTTCTGTAGACATGATGCAAAAACATTTATTTCTCACTCGATGATTTAACTACCTTGTATTGTAGGTCGAATCGTAGTCTGTCAGCCAGATCGTTAAATTAAATAAAAGCCCAAGCAAGTCTATAATAAGGCTTGAGAGCTTAATTTTTCATTATATTTATTCATATTTTTTTTCAAATTTCAGTTTTATTGAAAAAAATCATTTCAGAGTCTAATTGTTAGACTAGTCACTAAAACCACACAGGTTACCTGAAAGCGACTTATACAAACACTTTCAAGCCCTGTCTATCGCTCTGTCTACTTTAACTACTAGTCAGTTTCCCAAACATCTGAGTAATTGACGAGAACAAAGGGTCTGATACCTGTATTTGTACCTGTACCTGACCAGTGTCCAGTCTTAGTAAACCTAGCCTCACTAATACTCGCTTCATTGCCGATATGGAGTCTAGCTAGTAGTAGTATAGTGGGTCGCGTCAGCCGACCTTTCGCCGACCTATGACCCTCCAACGTTAAATGGGCGAATGCATAGTCTACTAGTGCAGCTTGGTAAGACGATCCCTGATTGGTCACTTCGATGGATGGGCTGACGTGACCAGCTACTACTACTTGCTAGACTCAATATCCGGAGTGAAGCGAGTATAATGGAGGCTAGGTGTACTTAGACTGACTAGTGCCAGTCTATTGAAATACATAAGATAAATATTTTCCGATACATAGCAGCTTGATCAAATGACAATATAGGCCAGTACCATTAGTTAAAAGATATAGAAAACCTGGAAAAAATAGTAGAAAGCTGATTTTTTTATGGAGAGCTTTAATCAAAAGACATCTCATATCGTGTAATTAAACAACGTAGATTGCACAAAGAGGCATTATTCTTAGAAACTATTATGAAACTCTTAGAGTAACAATCTTTTTACAGAATACAATACAATACAATACTCATGTAACTTCTTCGAGAGGGATTTTAGAAGAATGACCATAGTGTAGGAGATATATGGATGACAACTTCTTTGTTCGTTATATGCGACACACAGATTCTTGTGTCGTTCTCAAGCAG
The DNA here is from genome assembly GCA_916613615.1 of Steromphala cineraria. Lineage (NCBI taxonomy): Eukaryota > Metazoa > Mollusca > Gastropoda > Trochida > Trochidae > Steromphala > Steromphala cineraria. The sequence continues at coordinate 28,335,098 of OU744731.1, forward strand.
ATGATACTCATGTATTTACGATTACCATAATATTGCTTCGTTCTCTGCTTATAGAAAACGTATTTTAAATTACCTTAATTAGTTTGCCGCTATTACGAAATGTTATCGTGTTCATCACTTTGCATTATGAGTGCTGACCAAACTTATTTCGTTAAATTAATATTATTTTTGTGTAGCAATATGTACACGGTACACGTTACTGTAAATCAGGGGGAATTTATATAATTGCAATATTTGAAATGATATGATAGATTTTAAAGAATTAAATCTCTTGGATTTATTCATAGTGACGGTTTTGAAAGAAGTCTTGTTTTCAACCATATTAGGTCTCATTGATTGCCCTTTGTTTATATGATGAGGCATTTATGCTGATAAGAAAGGTTATTATTACAATCAGGTTGGGAACTAAATAACTAAAACTTTAATAGTTTTTTATAAACAAAGTAGCATGTTTTAATCATAACTTCACATTTGAATCAGTAACAATGATAATTCAAGTGATATCCTTAATTTCATCCTGATATCATATGCTGTATATATATTTTATTTCTGTGAGATCCGTTTATCTTCCAGTTGCAGTAAAATTAAGACCAAGATGTAAACAGATTCTTAGATAACCATCGTTTCTGATTTTTAAAACGGGCCGAATACACTTATTTAATCCGAATATAAGAAACGGATCAAAGATGATGGTTGTTATTGCGAGTGGATGAATACACAAGGTAGTTGTCCGTCATTTTTTATTTAAATGTAAACACTGTGAGGTAAAAGGTGTTGACGAATTGTAACGTATGATCAACCTCTTTTTGAAGGAATATTTCAGTGCAACCACTTCTGCTGTATTGAACAATAATCTCAAATGCCTAAGGTGGTAAAATCAGTATGTTAATGCTACTAGTAAGGATATTGTTATGATTTGGAGCGTAATAACATTTAAATGATTATGTATGTTCAGCTCATAAACTCAAACTCTGAACCAAATTCATATTCCCGTCGTTGCATTTAAAGAAGGAGGTACTATTTTTCATTTTATAAATTTGTTTTGAGCAAACGTTTTCTTAAATCAAAAACATTTTACGTTTGTTTATTTAAAGTCAAGAAATTGTCATTTTACTGCAACATAATGACTTTGTTATAACTATATATGTCTACAACCGAATGCATATATAAGCGTTGCATTAATTCTTTCACCTCTAATAAGATAAGAGACAGTTTCATTTTTTTTTACATGAAGTCAATTTTATCATTTGTTTTCCATTCGTGACTTGTCAATATCTATTTATTGAACACTATTTACTTGTTTAATGCAGGCTAATCATTCTTTAATTGAGATACCTACAATAGTAGTTTTAAAAAGTAAATCTACAGTATTTGATTTGATAAAGTTCTCATTTGGCGTTTTATTATTTTTCTAATGCTACAACTTCATTTCTTTATTGATATTTTGAACACTTAACACTAACACTACACTAAATCGATGATTTAACGAATATTATTTAAATGAACATATTTACAAAGTTTGAATTTCTAAGTTCTGAACTATGGTAGAACCAGAGCGTATGACCACTTTATTCTATTAGCTGTATGGTGATATATAAAACATTACCCTATGCTTTGTTGTTAATAAGCTACGACTTTTCAAACTTACATATACCATTTGCATTCAAAACGAAAGGTAAATTGACACATTTTAAATCGCTTTATTTCATTGTTTAAAGACACATCAAATTCTATTGTAATTTTTTTCCAAGTTCTGCAATCTCTTAACTGTCCAATGATATAATAAACACTGCCTTATGCATTTCTGTTGCTGGGCTACATTAAAATTAAATGCATTTAAAACTCAGGTAGAGATGACAATATTCAAAGGTCCGTAACTCAATGTAAATGAAGTAACTGAATTTATTGTTAATTTTTAAAAGATTCTGTATTCTTTTGGCTTTCTAATGATATATGGAACAATGATTTGTCGTCTGTCACTGATGAGTAACGATCTTTTTTTAACATACCTATATCGTATCAATTCAAAACGAAAGCAGAGTTGACAAAATTTAAAGGTCCGTAAATCAATGTAAAAAATATCTGAATTTATTGTTAAGTTTTACAACAATCTATAGACTTTTGGCTTTCATTTGATATATAGAACAATGCGTTATCGTACGTCGGTGATCCGCTACAATGTTTTTAACATACCCACCGAATCACCACATTTCCAAAATGCAAAGTTTGACCTTTGCTCCTGACCGGAAATAACTTTTTGCGAGAGATGTTATTCTTTTATCTTGAAGACCTTGCCAATGTCTAGCTCTCATGCAAAAATCATCAAATTCGTCTGGGAGGTTTTTGAGTTATCGGCCCTTGAATATTGCAAAATGTGCAAACTTTGAACATTTTTATAAAAAAAAATATTTCGATTTTTAAATTTTGAACCAATCTCAATAGACCAATATCTTAGCTACATTATGTTTGCCATGATTTCGTTTTTTGGAGCATTTTTGATTGCGCATCTTTTAAAAAAAATTCAGGTCTCTAAGTGCATTTTGAAAAAAAAGCCGTGTTAAAAATCAGATTTTTGGGCCTTGCTGGGCCATTTATTTATGGGCCGCACCGCTGAATCCTTAATGACAATTCACAAACTGAGCGCTAAGTCTGTACAGTCGTTGAAGAAGACTTTTTATCTGTCCAATTTTAAAGGGACCACGTCAATATTGACAACTTATTATTAAATCAAATTTTAAAAATGTAACTGGTGTGAAAATACTGCTCATAAAAACTTTGTCACTCATATCAAAATTGCCAAAAATATTATCAATGTTTAAAGATATGTCAAGAAGAACTGTAATCAAGATCATTATGTACAATTAAGTCGGACCAGATCCCCTTAAATTCGCGAATGAAGATATATTTTTATGATATTTCTACTTTATTATTTGTGTTTGTAAAGATAGTTCTATATTTATTACAATTTAAAAAGATGTTTGAACTGATAATGACTCCCTACTCTCAGGCATGGCCGTACCAACTTGGAATTTCTATCAGTTTTAACTCCAAACTCAATAAAACTATGAATAAACATGTTGTTACTACTACGTTAGAACAAACTTATGACTAGTGTGATTTTTCACTTTATATATTACCCATGGGATACAGCCAATCAAATCATTTTCTCGTTGAAATTTTATCGAGAAGGTGGCGAGAAGATGATTTGATTGACTGTATCCCAAGTCGGGCCGCGTGAGCGAATTTAGCTTCTGAGCCCAGGGTACAGATTAGTGGAGTTAGCGTAACGTTCGTACTCTGAGACAGGATGTATATTACCATGTGTAAATGAATCTAAATATAGAAAATTATTAGAATAATTGAGAAAAAATAGAAACAATGCCATGTACGAAAATCATGCTTTTTAAACAAATAGTTATCAATGTTATAAAGTTTGTGTTAAGAAAAGTGGATGAGTCTTCATAATAGAGATACCAATGTGACGTCATTGTTAACACTTTACACCTTTGAAACTTGAAGCACAAATTTCAAAACAATCAAGCAAGCTAAAAGTTGAGCATAAGAACTTACTGATTTTATTATGTAAAACATATGTTATAAGTTTTAGATTTCTTTTGAATATTGAGGATATTCTCTTAGTCTTCATGATGATAATGAATGATGATCAAGATGTCACATACATCACTCATTGGTCATCGTTTCGTTAACGCTGTGCCATGTCAAAGACATTTCATATGCAATGGAGCGTTTAATCTAAATATCCCTGGGTAAGTAATAGAGGATACTTGACGACCTTCCATTTAATACTATTTTAATTAAACGAGTTATTGATTTTGTACAAAACGATCGAAAGCGAGTTTGATTCCCAATGATTCACGAGTTTAATAAAAACAGTATTAAATGGAAGGAAGTTTAGAATTTTGTTTATTACTTGCCTTGAAAAGCAAGCAAACTTGCCGAAGAGTGCTGAAACTAACATTTCCGCGACTCGGCAGCCATTGTGATGGCGTTTATACATTGTGACGTCATAACAACACACTTTTGTGACGTCATACTTGCACTGTGGTATTACGCTAGTTTAATATTGCCGTATAGATATTACACACCAGTATCTAACACAGGCGAGTACTAACTACAGACATTTGATTGACATATATTATATGCAATCATGACGACACTTGTCCTTTTAACTTGTTTTTAAAATGGGTACCGTCCGTCTGTCCGCCCTCCGTTACACTTTGTTTCCGGCTCATAACTTTGTAACTAATCAACCATTCAATTCAAATTCGTCATGGAAATACATATAAAGACAACAAGGTTGTATCAAAAACGTTTTATTGAAACTTGTGGAGATCCATCAAAAGATTCAACGTATCTGAAAATAAAATAAAAAGGTTAGAATTTAACTTTGATAGTAATTGCGCCTTAGAATATCTCATTCCTAAAACTAGTATCGTTAATAAGCGCAATCTACTCAGAGTTCATTGAAAGTTCATTCTTTTAAACAATAATCGGTGTCCGACCGAAAGAACTATTATAAATCAGTTATTTACCAGAATATGCAGAGATGTTTTAGTATTTAATCGATCCAAAATCCTTTGTAAAATGTCCTAGACAAATTGAAAAGAACATGATAATAATACATCTGTACAATAAATTTCGTTAGTATTCGAATTAAAATTCTAAACAAAGTTTCAAACATTTTGAACACAAAAAGTTCAAACGAACAAAATACAAAAATATGTCTTTCTACATGTAAATTATTATCAACCATGCTTGTATGTAACCAACCTTAAAAGCCATACAATTCCATATAACCATCAAAATCGAACATCCAGGGGTTACGGAACGGTCCTCCAAATCCACCCATTCCGCCCATTCCAAATCCACTTCCAAATCCACCCATTCCGCCCATTCCAAATCCACTTCCAAATCCACCCATTCCGCCCATCATTCCAAATCCACTTCCAAATCCACCCATTCCGCTCATTCCGCCCATGCGGCCCATGTTGCCGTAGAATGAACGGCCTTGACCCATCATCGACGGAAATGCCAGAGTCAAAGAGAAGACGTTGATAATGAAAAGGGCAATCATAATTGTGGCCATGTTAGAGACTGTAATAGAAAGAAAATCAAGGAATATGAATAGCTACAATCTGAAATGTCACCTTTATCATTGAAATGACAGCTTCAATTATGCACACTTTCATTTAAAATTTATATCTAAAAAACAACTACATCGAATCTAATCTAGAACTCTATTAATTCACCGTAATGACCTACTTTTGAACTAATAACTTTCAAATAATGTACTTGAAAATTGATAAATTATTAAACAATTGCAACCTTTGACTATTATAAATTTTGTTGTGGTACAAAAGGTTCAAATTGTAAAACAATACATAATTTGTATAAATGTCATTCAGAATTCATATATATGTCATACACTATTCTTACATAAGTCAAAGTTTAAAATTTGATGTACAAAAATCTCATATTTGTAATACCTTAAAAATCATACTTAATGATGATATTAGTTAAAGTTTGACAATGATACATTATTCTTATATTCGTCGAAGTTTGAAGACCATCCACAATTTACAAACTGTCTAACTGAAACTAACATATAGCATCTTACATTGAAGGCATGGATATGATAATACGAAAAATAACTAACCTGATTTATGGAGAAGTTCAATGAGATTCTGCAAGGAGATTGTTTTAAGTTCTACCTCAACTTCTTTTTGCTCTGTTTATATAAGCGTCTACATATGTATGAAAAGTAACAAAAACATTTCAAATTTGAAGTCAACTAAGGACAAGTATTAAAGAGACACAGAGTACATGTATGTTGATAGGATCACACATGTCAAATTTTGAAATCGATGTTATTTCATCGGGAACCACAAACTGTTACTGAAAATGACAAGTTAAAGGTCAATCAGTACATTAGAGCGAAAATACGGCCATTCAAAGTCGGGATTTTTATCGAAAACCGGACAATGTGACCCGAGTAACGCGCGCAAATTCGCCAAACGTAATTTTGAAACCTTGTCATAAGCTGACAGGAAGATATATTCAATTCGATAGTGTTTATAAGGTATTGTAACTAATAGGTAGATTAATTGGATGCATAATTTCGAATATTAAACGTATTTGAGATGTTTTCTTGATTTTTCCATAAAATCAAGCATTTTAAAGATATTATGCATAAATTGATATATTTGCAAGTCCAGTGACGAGGTTTGAACTTCAATCAGCATATTAGATATTTTGTAGCTTATCAAAACCAAATAAAATTTTAAGAAAGATAATCTGTGTCACTTTAATAGCTGACCACTTTTTACGACTCTAAATTTCAGACACGTTCTTCTCTTCGACAAAGGAGAACTTCCGTCTTTAACTGTCACATTATGATATGTGACAGCCATTACTTATCAATAAAGGTCCCTGTGAGCTCAATTGTTTTCCGAGGTAAGAAAAAATACGGTTAAAGTTCATTGTTTTCTTCCATTTTGAGGTCAATTCTTGACCATTGGTTGACCGGTGATTTGAAACATACTTCGCAATTTTACACTTGTACATATCCATAGTAAACACATACTGAATATCACAGAGGTAGGATGCGTTTGTATCATATTCAAATCAAGGGATCATGTTCAAAATGAAAACGGAATTGTATCACCATCCTTAACAGCAGCATTGAGAATGTCGGTAAGAATGGTCAACGTATTCGCCATTGGCAGAATTTGATACGTTTTATTTTCACTTTCTTACCAATGAAGCCGTTTACATAATCGAACATGATTAAATTTGGATCAGTCTGTGCAGTGTTTGGCAACAACACTGGATTTATACGATGTATAGCAAATAAAACACGGGTATCTTTATCATATAAATGCCTACTTGACATTGTAAGGAGCCTGATACTGGCATGTAGGATAAAGACCACTCATTATATCACTTTCAGCTTTGGCGACGTTGATCATGCATTGAGCCATGTTCCAATTATTTCATTCAAAAGTTGTACGTGTTTCTAAACCCTGGAATGCTGACATTCCGATCAAATCAATGCGATAAAAGCGACACCTTCCTCAAATACCATACATGTTTATGCAGATTGAAAATATCAGATTTTCATCTTTAAACCGCTATATTTATGTAAATTATAGTTTTTATTGCAACTGTCACAAGAGCCTTATTCTATACACCGAGGAGCTAAAAAAAGGGTACAGACACTGCCGCTTCCAGCTAAAGTTATATATGTCTTCATGGAACACATGTTTAAAGAGGTATACACAACTTCACTTAATAGGGTATTGGCCGTTACATTTTGTACATGTACATATTCGAAAACAAAGGGGGTTATTAAATTACTCTTTTACCATTTATGTTGATTTCAACGGATTTTTTGATATTTAAGTTACAAAGTTATGAAATATGGTAGAGTATTAAAAATAGAGTATCAAGCACGAGACAAAAAACATTTATTTCTCACACTGATTTACCTACCTTGTATTGTAGGTCGAATCGTAGTCTGTCAGCCAGATCGTAAAATCAAATAAAAGCCCAAGCAAGTCTATGATAAGGCTTGAGAGCTTAATTTTAGGATGAAAAAATCTCAGTCTCCTTTTCATTATATTTATTCATATTTTTTTTCACATTTCAGTTTTATTGAAAAAATCATTTCAGAGTCTAATTGTTAGACTAGTCACTAAAACCACACAGGTTACCTGAAAGCGACTTATACAAACACTTTCAAGCCCTGTCTATCTCTCTGTCTGCTTTAACTACTAGTCAGTTTCCCAAACATATGAGTAATTGACGAGAACCAAGGGTTTGTTACCTGTATTTGTACCTGTACCTAACCAGTGTCCAGTCTTAGTAAACCTAGCCTCAATAATACTCGCTTCATTGCCGATATGGAGTCTAGCTAGTAGTAGTATAGTGGGTCGCGTCAGCCGACCTTTCGCCGACCTATGACCCTCCAACGTTCAATGTGCGAATGCATTCTAGTGCGGCTTGGTAAGACGATCCCTGATTGGTCATTTCGATGGATGGGCTGACGTGACCAGCTACTACTAAATGCTAGACTCAATATCCGGAGTGAAGCGAGTATAATGGAGGCTAGGTGTACTTAGACTGACTAGTGTCAGTCTATTGAAATACATAAGATAAATATTTTCCGATACATAGCAGCTTGATCAAATGACAATATAGGCCAGTACCATTAGTTAAAAGATATAGAAAACCTGGAAAAAATAGTAGAAAGCTGATTTTTTATGGAGAGCTTTAATCAAAAGACATCTCATATCGTGTAATTAAACAACGTAAATGGCACAAACAGGCATTATTCTTAGAAACTATTCTGAAACTCTTAGAGTAACAATCTTTTTACAGAAAACAATACAATACAATACTCATGTAACTTCTTCGAGAGGGATTTTAGAAGAATGACCAGAGTGTAGGAGATATATGGATGACAACTTCTTTGTTCATTGTATGCGACACACAGATTCTTGTGTCGTTCTCAAGCAGATGATACTCGTGTATTTACGATTACCATAATATTGCTTCATTCTCTGCTTATAGATAAAGTATTTTGAAAATACCTTAATTAGTTTGCCGCTATTACGAAATGTTATCTTGTTCATCACTTTGCATTATCAGTGCTGACCAAACTTATTTCGTTAAATTAATATTATTTTTGTGTAGCAATATCTACACGGTACACGTTACTGTAAATCAGGGGGAATTTATATAATTGCAATATTTGAAATGATATGATAGATTTTAAAGAATTAAATCTCTTGGATTTATTCATAGTGACGGTTTTGAAAGAAGTCTTGTTTTCAACCATATAAGGTCTCATTGATTGCCCTTTTTGATATGATGATGCATTTATGCTGATAAGAAAGGTTATTATTACATTCAGTTTGGGAACTAAATAACTTAAACTTTAAGAGTTTTTTTATAAACAAAGTAGCATGTTTTAATCATAACTTCCCATTTGAATCAGTTATTGCGAGTGGATGAATACACAAGGTATACGTAGTTGTCCGTCATTTTTATTTAAATGTATACACTGTGAGGTAAAAGGTGTTGACGAATTGCAACGTATGATCAACCTCTTTTTGAAGGAATATTTCTGTGCAACCACTTCTGCTGTATTGAACTATAATCTCAAATGCCAAAGGTGGTAAAATCAATATGTTAATGCTACTAGTAAGGATATTGTTATGATTTGGAGTGTAATAACATTTCAATGATTATGTATATTCAGTTTATAAACCCAAACTCTGAACCAAATTCATTTTCCCGTCTTTGCATTTGAAGGAGGTACTATTTTTCATTTTACAAATTTGTTTTGAGCAAACTTTTTTTTAAATCAAAAAAAGTTTACGTTTGTAAAGATTTCTATTTTATTTAAAGTCGATAGTCAAGAAATTTTCATTTTACTGCAACATTATGACTTTGTTGTAATTACATATGTCTATAACCGAATGCATAAGCGTTGCATTAATTTCTTTCACCTCTAATATGATAAGAGACAATTTCAAATTCTTTTTACATGAAGTCAATTTTATCATTTGTTTTCCATTCGTGACTTGTCAATATCTATTTATTGAACAGTATTTACTTGTTTAATGCAGGCTTATCATTCTTTGATTGAGATACCTACAATAGTAGTTTTAAAAAGTAAATCTACAGTATTTGATTTGATAAAGTTCTCATTTGGCGTTTTATTATTTTTCTAATGCTACAACTTCATTTCTTTATTGTTATTTTGAACACTTAACACTAACACTACACTTAATCGATGATTTAACGAATATTATTTAATTGAACATATTTACAAAGTTTGAATTTCTAAGTTCTGAACTAAGGTAGAACCAGAGCGTATAACCACTTTGAAAAGAAATATGCATGATAAAAAACAATGTCTTTCCATGATCACGATATTTATTAAACAAAAATGACATACAGTTCCAAAACCCCTATTTAAACATTCCAAATATATCAATGTCAAACATATTTTCGAGGAACATGCCTTGAACTGGATTAAAGCCGAATATGTTTCCGAATCCTCTGCCTCTAGAGCCGAACATTTGGCTTCCCATTCCAGAGCGTCCAAAAAAACTGTTTCTAATTCCAGAATTTCCAAGCATTGGAATTCCCATTCCGAATGAACCAAGCAAAGGATTTCCCATCGGTTGATTTCCCATTCCAGGACCACCTACCATCGGGTTTCCTATTCCCGTATTTCCAAAGGACGGGTTCACCGCTCCCGTATTTCCAAAGGACGGGTTCACCGCTTCGGCATTTCCAAACGACGGGTTCACCGCTTCGGCATTTCCAAACGACGGGTTCACCGCTTCGGCATTTCCAAACGACGGGTTCACCGCTTCGGCATTTCCAAAGGACGGGTTCACCGCTTCGGCATTTCCAAAGGACGGGTTCACCGCTTCGGCATTTCCAAACGACGGGTTCACCGCTTCGGCATTTCCAAACGACGGGTTCACCGCTTCGGCATTTCCAAACGACGGGTTCACCGCTTCGGCATTTCCAAACGACGGGTTCACCGCTTCGGCATTTCCAAAGGACGGGTTCACCGCTTCGGCATTTCCAAAGGACGGGTTCACCGCTTCCGCATTTCCAAAGGACGGGTTCACCGCTTCCGCATTTCCAAACGACGGGTTCACCGCTTCGGCATTTCCAAACGACGGAGTTCCCTCTCCATTGTTTCCTTGGTTTCCGCTTTCTGGTGGCGGATTTGATGGCATTCCTGTTACCATAGCAACGACTGCAGCAACCATAAGAACAAGTTTCATCATGTTGATGTGTCGTTGGCTGTAAAATAATAATAAACGATAGTCTAATGCTTGGAAATGTTTGGTCTTTATTTAGGTATTTATTTAAGGTCTTGTTTCAACCTCTTCAAAAATTCTAAATGTATAAGGTACAAAATCTGATAACATATTTAACAATTACCGAAGTTTCATATTTATATACACTCCAATGCATTATCAAAAGTTCTTAGGATTCGTCTGAATGATAATACTCACTGTATACGAAGTGCGCTGTTGACGGGAGGAAAGCAAAGATAACCCAACAGTCCTCACATCTAGTTTATATAGTATCGAGATTAATAATGAACCATCTGAACTCAAAACTCTTGCAGGTGATTAAAACAGCCGTTTTATCTGGACCTTATACTTTATCTACTTCATGACATTGTCAAAATATCAAGAGATTGATGTCCATTTTCTGTTGAGAGTTCCTTGTACGTCATTATTTTAATCGGAATTCAAAGTTCAAAGCGTCATTGAAACGGCTACAGTTGTAATAAATGAAATTGTTTTGCAGATGAACTAAGAACGAGAATGTGAAATGTTTACGTGACCCCATAAGGTCATTGTTTAACCAGGGAATGACCGATGGGTAACTCATTTACTGACCGGTCAACGTGACAATCTTGACACGGCTTTATTTGACACAGACTCGTTATCAATGAAACACGACAAGAAAGATAGGATTAAGAAAAGAAGATGTTGTTTACAAATAAAGGCTCTTGTTGGATATAATATGTTATAGAAACACATTTTCCGAACATTTGATGAAAAAATATAGGGTATACAAGAGTGAAAAAATATATTTTATCACAAATTACAATTTAGGTAACGTCAGATTATGAATTCAATACAAATGGCCCGTTGACAGACATTTTTGGGTGTAATCATGTTGTAAATATCTTTTTGCATACATTTTTCATTTTTTTTCATCTCGAATTTTTGGGAAGTTTTCTCATGAAGTTCTTTGACAGTTGCTACTGATGAACTGAACGTACGTAAAGTTGATGAATTTGAATTTGTCTTATAACCCGGTCGTACCGGTCCTTCGTGTGCATTTTGGGGTTCTGTAGAAACGTTCTTGTCGCTCTCAATGTATGTCCCGTCACGTTGTCTTTTAGCCAAAATAAGGGCTGTAAAGCTAAAGGTATGAAGTTTTTGGTGTTGACATTTCTGTCGATTTAGATATCATCTCTTCTCTCCTGTCATGACTCTGGTCATTGTTGAACATGGCACTGTCCGACTTTGTCGTTCATGTTACAGAATATGTTATTGTATTTCACAGGGGCAAGTATATTACAACAAAAATGAAAGTATATGTGATTTATTTTTTATTTATAATTTCGACGTGAAAGTTAAAGAAGGATGTTTCAAGGTTTTTATGATAGCAGCAATTTTATACCCCACAGCTGGGTGAGTCGGGGTCTGTCTGAACATTCTTAACCATTCTGTATCTGAAAACACAGTTTTCAAGGTTTATCCCCTTATTTATATATATACATATGTATATTATAATATAAGGAATCGCTTGACAGAATAATTGTGCTATTTGAATGAATGAATACATTTATGACTTAATTGGTACACTTTATTAAATAAATTCAAAATTCTTCACAATTTTATTTCAAACTGCAATGTTATGCAATTTGAGTCCATTTGACGATTCAATTATTTATGTTTCATCAAATATCATCTAATGTGCATGCTTTATGTTAATTTACAGAAATTGTGTCATACATACTCCTTTTAATTCAAGGAGATTTTGTCAGAAACTATTGATCATTCAACAGACATTCACTAGATTATTAGAATGTACCTTATGAAGAAATTTATCATCTTTTGCTATGACTCTCCATACCCGTCATTCAAATCTCCTTATTTATGATCCACAGAATTAATCTCCCTGATGATTTGGTGACTTCTGGTTTCAAAATATGCATGTATTAGATGATTCAGGTATGCCTTGTGATTTACTTTAAGTTCTTAACTTCTTCCTTGATTTCCCTCTTCTCATTTTTTAACTGTTACGGTTAAAATCAGACATTTCTTATCTTTCAAAATATATCAACTCCATTATTGAATATTAACTTTTGAATATATTTTTCAAGTATGGTCTAATTTGCAATGAATGTCTTATCAGATGGTATATTTTAGGGTTATTAGCGTTTTACCTTAATTGTATATGGTCATGAATTATGTCAGTGCAATACAAATCTCCAACATTTCCTAACTATATACCATTAATTATCCAATGTTACAATAACGTGATGCTTAAATGTCATGTTTCGATTTCCATCATTATAGTGAGATAAAAAAAAATCATTTCCATTAGGATTAGAGTTTAGTAACTTTCAAAGTAAATATTCAAATGATTTAAAATATTGGTATCAAATTCAACTATATTTGAACAAAAAATATCGCTAAGCTCTTTTTGCTATTTTTTTATTTGTTGTATTGATGCAACAATTCACATTACATATACATATATATATAGCTTTATAATGTTCTTAGAAATTAAACCCTGCATTATCAGTGGAATTAAGGCAGTGTAGATCGAAACACGAAACAGCGTTAACATCAATCATAGACTGCATATAAACACTTGCATAACAATCGTCAGATTTAATCTTAAACATGTAAACTTAAGTACTGATGGTTCATATCCAAATGAGCTTTCTTTTAAAACGGGAATCCGTAAACGAAATAAATCACTGTCATTCCTTTATTGGTAATGATGAAATTATTCTTGTTGATTCTGCGTTAATGTAGTGTACATCGCTCCAGGAACATATCCAGAATTATCACATAGATAAACATTTACATCTGATGATGAAAGTGTGTCACTTTTTTAAATGTTATAATCGTCACCATTTCTTGTCAGTTCACTGTACGGACAGCTTAGTGTGTCTTATATTTTGGTGGTTTAGGGTTGAAGTAAATTAGGGTTGAAATAACGACCGCTGACTGAATGAATATATGTGATATTTATGGAAATGGTTAAAATGCCTCTCAAACAACTTATGGAGATGGTTATCACTGATATTCACGGTCAATATTTCATATACACCATATTGTTATTGTTGAAACAGCTTTTCATTTTTTTTTCAGTTTAATTGATACTATCGCGCTGATCTCCTATACAACTTTTTCAAACAAACTTTAGCACATGTTATCGGAGAGGTTAGTTACATTCGTTATCAAATAATATTTTGTTAATAATTGTTTTATTTCTCAAACCATTTTTACAATAGATATATATATTTATAATGACTCCACCATATATTATGAATTGCTACTTGCAATAGATACAATACAAAAAAACAATGAACATGAAAAGTAAATCAAATCAAATAATGTTTATTAAGTAAATGAACAACAAATATTTTTCATCAGAAATATTACCATGAAAATGTCATTGCTTCTGCAATTCTAATATTTCCTTGTCTCTGTGATGTATGTTGATAAGATACTTGAGCTACTGGATACATTGGCAATTAGCACGTCGACGTCACGTTTATTCCTAATCCAGCCAATGAATTGTCCATAGTTTCTATCGAACTTGTGCAAAACAGCATGATTTATGTCAAAATGTGTGACAAAACTGTTTTCTATTTCATCTTGTGATGCACGGAGTTCATGTGCGCCTCTTATCTTATTAGAGGTGAAAGAAATAAATGCAACGCTTATATATGCATTCGGTTATAGACATATGTAATTACAATAAAGTCATTATGTTGCAGTAAAATGAAAATTACTTGACTATCGACTTTAAATAAAATAGAAATCTGTACAAACGTAAAATGTTTTTGATTGAAAAAAACGTTTGCTCAAAACAAATTTGTAAAATGAAAAATAGTACCTCCTTCAAATGCAACGACGGGAAAATTAATGTGGTTCAGAGTTTGGGTTTATGAACTGAACATACATAATCATTTAAATGTTATTACACTCCAAATCATAACAATATCCTTTCTAGTAGCATTAACATATTGATTTTACCATTTAGGCATTTAAGATTATAGTTCAATACAGCAGAAGTGGTTGCACTGAAATATTCCTTCAAAAAGAGGTTGATCATACGTTACAATTCGTCAACACCTTTTACCTCACAGTGAATACATTTAAATAAAAAATGACGGACAACTACCTTGTGTATTCATCCACTCGCAATAACAACCATCGTCTTTGATCTGTTTCTTATTTTCGGATTAAATAAGTGTATTCGGCCCGTTTTAAAAATCAGAAACGATGGTTATCTAAGAATATGTTTACATCTTGGTCTTAATGTTACTGCAACTCGAAGATAAACGGATCTCACAGAAATAAAATATATATACAGCATATGATATCAGGATGAAATTAAGGATATCACTTGAATTATCATTGTTACTGATTCAAATGTGAAGTTATGATTAAAACATGCTACTTTGTTTATAAAAAAAACTCTTAAAGTCTTTAGTTATTTAGTTCCCAACTTGATTGTGATAATAACCTTTCTTATCAACATAAATGCCTCATCATATTAAAAAAGGCAACCAATGAGACCGTATATGGTTGAAAACAAGACTTCTTTCAAAACCGTCACTATGAATAAATCCAAGAGATTTAATTCTTTAAAATCTATCATATCATTTTAAATATTGCAATTATATAAATTCCCCCTGATTTACAGTAACGTGTACCGTGTAGATATTGCTACACAAAAATAATATTAATTTAACGAAATAAGTTTGATCAGCACTCATAATGCAAAGTAACATACAAGATAACATTTTGTAATAGCGACAAACTAAATAAGGTAATTTCAAAATACCTTATCTATAAACATATCTTACCTCGGATCAATCGAGTTGTTTGATTTTCTATTGAACAGAAAATATTTACTTTTTCATATGAAAAAGATCTCTAGTCGAAAGTATATTTCAATTGTAGATAATCCACTTATGCAAGATTAAATATTTATCATATATAATTCACTTTACATACACCTACCTTGTAGTCTTACGTTTTACAGAGGCTGTAGCTGCATCGCTTTCGTTAATTGTTTTATACCTTATGCTTGAGCAGAATGAATTAGCTTGATTCATCAAGTTCGTGTTAACATGATATCTGCAATGTTCTTATACGTGTACGTGCATCCTCTGATATTTACAGAATGTGACGTGGTTATTATGGAAGATGCAATTGTGGCAGTTGATGTTACTGAAAACCAGTAATAATTGATGTATCTTTGATTATTTGATAACGGCGAGAATAATGTCCATTGATTACAAATATATTTTACAAATCATTGTTTAACATGTTGACCATTTGCCACTTCTTCTAAAGTTATAAATTGACGTCCAAGTGAAACAAGAAATGACATTTGCACTTACATACACCAGCAAGTGACCGACCGAGGTACGAAGCTGTGTTTTTATATGCAGTATGTGGGAGACTTGTGAGATCTGTCTGTGTGTCTTATTGGGTAAATACAAATTGCCGATCGGGTTTACATCAGCATGTTAAACTATTTCATATAAACAAAGAAACAATCTACAGCAGTCTCAATTATATATAAAAATGTTCGTCACTGCATTTTCGATATCTAAATTGACGTCCAAGTGAAACAAGAAATGACATTTGCACTTACATACACCAGCAAGTGACCGACCGAGGTACGAAGCTGTGTTTTTATATGCAGTATGTGGGAGACTTGTGAGATCTGTCTGTGTGTCTTATTGGGTAAATACAAATTGCCGATCGGGTTTACATCAGCATGTTAAACTATTTCATATAAACAAAGAAACAATCTACAGCAGTCTCAATTATATATAAAAATGTTCGTCACTGCATTTTCGATATCATCACATAATATCGGCATCACATTTTATAACCAAAAAACCAAAAAAAACTAACGTATGTACTTTTCAAACAAAACCTCTTTTTTAGACTTATGCATATATTTGTGATAACTAGTTCACTCATTTTCGCTAATCATAATATTTAGAAGTTGGACGTTGAATTTCTATTATCACTAAATGTCTGCACATTGAAAAGAGATTTTATGTAACTTTCCTGGCAAATTTGTGACTCTATAAATAATCAAATTATAATCATAGTCATAGATGGGTTGGTAGCAAATACCAGTCGCTTTATTCGTATAGATTAAATATTGAGTTTGATTAAAATGTTATTACATTTAGGCTCCTATAGCACGCTATGAAAAAAAACGTTTTTAAATGAAATTCGTACAATATGATTTACAAAACTGGAAAATCAAGGATTGAATGTGTGTATTCGGAACATGAGGACATTGAGTTAATAAACAATTTATCATGAACATAACGGCGAGATATATGGCGGTCATTTTGAAAAAAAGTGTTTTCAATTGTACATGACACTTCTCAGGCATAAATCATAATAATGAACCTGTCAGCCAAAATATGATTGACTTTAATGTTCCTTGTTCGTTTCAATTAGTTATATTTATAGATTCGAAGTGTATATAAATACAACCAGAACATTTGTCAGAACAACACAACTTCACTTGAACCAGACGAAGGTAAGTAATATTGTGATAAAAGAGCCTTATAGTATTTTGAATAGTTTGTTTTAACCAGACCAAGATACCAGTGATAAGAAGAATTCCCTATTCTTACTATCCGTTACTTAAGATATTACTTACTGAAAATATGATATTCCCAATTAAATTTCTCTCCATCCTCATCTTTAAAAAAGTAACAGTGTCTTTTCAGTGTTTTTAATTAAGCAATTCGTGATTATCAATGTTACGTTCCCTACAGGGGAAGTACAACGGTTTTCTAGGTTAATAATATGATCTTATGAGAACTATGATATATAATATCATTTCTAAAACGACCTTACCATATTCAGGAATACTCTCTGAACTCCTTTCCCTACCTCAAATGAATGAAATAATCGTACAAATATGGCCGCTAGCGTTTTTGGTTTGATACGACTACACATTATTGGTTTGAGAAGTGGGAGGTTTGGCCCTGTGAAGATTCGATATTCACTTATTTTGATAGGATATATTCGAAAGAATAATTACAGTGCTAGGATATTCCGTCAAATTGTAAACTGTACAAACACGAATGATATAAACAACTGAAAACATATTTTCATAGAAATGTTTATATCCTCCACATTATATTTCAGAGATCACAGTCACAACAGTCACGATGATGAAGATAGCAGTATTTGTTGTGATGATGGTTGCAGTCGCCTACTCAATGCCTTCTCCAACACCAGGGGCAGGAGCAGCCGCCCCGCAAGGCAGTGCGATGACTGGAGGTTCGATGGGAACAATGGCCGGATTGGGTTCAATGGGTGGATTGGCTGGATTGGCTGGATTGGGCGGAATGGCCGGAATGGGTTCAATGGGCGGAATGGGCTCAATGTTTGGGATGAGACGAAACTCAATGTTCGGAAACATGTTCTTCAATCCATTCCAGCGATGGATCTATGAGAATGTGTACGACTTTGATATGGGAGGATTTTGGTGATTTATTTGGTAAGTTTTTTTGGGATAATATGTATATTATGATTTGGTGAAAATTACCGAAGTAATTATCAATGACCATGTTAATGTTTTGGTTGCATTGTTTACCTTAGTTATCCATGAAAGTTTATTCATAATGATGCATCTTTTTTAAGTTGATTTATAATGATGTTTCTTATTTAATTCCTATGATTGCTTACTAAATAATGAAAAGGTAAAGTTAGTAAAATATATGCTGATACTAATACACTACTGTAAGATATTTTTCTTTTAAAAAGACAGATTTCAAAGTACATCTATCAGACTGTTTAACATGGCGCTGGAAGTTCAGTACTTTTTAGCCAGAAATTAATATCATTTCTTCCTTTTCAGGTTCAAGCTTTTTACAGAGATCTAATCGGGAAATAAAAACTGTCTAAGATATATCTGAATTTCATTTCTTTTCTTTAAAACTTTTTTTACGACTCACTTTTAACAATAGCGGTATTACCCAGATGCCAAGTATTTTAAGTTTGATATATTTGTTTCAAATTAATTACATAATGAAATTTCATTTGCTGAAAACGTACATGCCAAAAATGCCTCTAAGAACAAGTCGCCGTTTGACCTTATAAATACGCTGATTTAGCGGGAGGCATTAATCAGCAACTTGTCTGATTTAGAGAACCCTGACATTTACGTATATGGTTTTTAAATTTACTGATGTGCTACCCTTAGTTCACCAAATGCTTTCACATACTTGTCATCATGAGTTCTCAGCTTTCTACAAGAAAACATTTTATATACTATGATACAAGAGAGACGACCTTGAGGTAAGGCTTAACAAGAATTGTGTGATCTCAACCAAAACATAGAAAGAAATTTATTGGGCCAAAGATAGATCAAACTAGATGAGAACAGTTATGACATGAACGTATACGACAGTTTGTACAAATCTATTGAAAATGGAAAGCATATTGGTAAAAATCAGTGGATCAGAGACAACACAGAAATGTCTTTGTTTCCTTGTGAGAAGTATATAGAAAGTGTAAATAAATTAATAAACACCATGGTAGCATTTTAAATGATGGTGAATGTTTTGTAGGTTTTGCATCTAGTATAATGGTTTGAGCTGAAGCAAACTCCTGCATTACAACGATTATCCGAAATATATTTGGCTACCTTTGGCCTCGTGCTTAAACTATAATAGTTAAGGACCAAATTATACATTACTGTAAATTCTAGTATTGTTCCCGTAAAGATCAAAGGCGCCGCCCACCCTTTATTCCGAAATAAAGTATAGTTTTTGAGTGACGTCACGAAACAATGGGACATGACGTCAATAACAATCCTCATTATCCCTGGCCCTAATCGAGGAGTTTCAATTCGCTGCCGAATGTGATTTTAAAAATTTGCTCATTTTGGAGTAGAAATAGCTTTAAAAAGAGTTTAAATCGACATACTAGAAAAGTAATAGAGTAGCCCTAACCATCATGTGTTTAACAATAAAGTATAGTTTTGCCCTGAACTATTATAACGTCAAACAACTCGGCCTTCGGCCTCGTTATTTAACTATAATAGATCATGGCAAAACCATACTTTATTGCAAAACACATGATGGTTAGGGCTACTCTATTTCTTAAACACATTATTATGTGAACGTAATTTTCCGGCAATTCGACTGGTCGAGGACTTCGTCCTCGGTCAATATTGTTTTCCTCCGGTCTATAAAAACAGGTATTGACCTCATCACCAGTCTATAATTGTATATTGTAGTTAGGGCTACCCTATTTACTAAAATTAAAGTCTGAGCATGATGTGAATCAAAGGGTCAGAAACAGCAATGTAATGTAACGAATATATTTCCTTGGGTACGATAAAAAGAGTAGATAGATTCATTTGATTTTAGTATGAGATATACTTGCAAAATGTTGCCATGAAATCATAGTCAAATTTTCAACTTTCCTAAAGCTTAAAGGTTATGATCTTTATACCCCATAGAAGGAAATTTCTTTAAAATAATAAGTGGAACATTTTCAGTGTAAGCACATGTTCACATAATAATTATAACTTTTGCCCAGCAAAACATGTTTTCGTCTATCCATGACGGCATAACTCTCGCTCGGGCACTATTTTCAGACTCGTTACGTAAATATCTTATGACACACTTCTCCGGCTAATAAATTTCGATACACCACTTGGTGGGCTTAAAATTTCAAAATCAGAGGTACATGTAGTTTCTTTTAGATAACTGACCTTAGAGAAACCGAAAGGTCTGTTACCAAGAGATTGGTTATTTATTTTATTATGTCTGGGTTAAAAAACGAAAAAGAAATAGAAAACTAAAGGTATGAGCGGCATTTCGGATCGATTGTTGGCAAGGACGGGTCAATGACGTCGTGATAACAATAGCATGACGTCATGAAACAACGGTTTGACGTAATCGGCTCTATTTTTAGTAAGTCAATATCACTTTTGGTCGGACTCGGGGCCACAGTGGTCAAGTCAATATCACTTTCTGTCGGTTGTCACGTGACCGGTTTTCGACCAATCGGATTGCCGGAAAGACACGATCACATAATAATATACAATTATGGACTGGTGATGAGGTCAATACCTGTTTTATAGACCCGAGGAAAACAATATTGACCGAGGACGAACTGTTTTATAGACCCGAGGAAAACAAAATTGACCGAGGACGAAGTCCGAGGTCGATATTGATTTCCTCGGGTCTATAAAAACAGGTATTGACCAAATTCACCAGTCCATAATTTTTTTATTATGTCTCGGTTAAAAAACGAAAAACAAATAGAAAACTACAGGTATGAGCGGCATTTCGGATCGATTGTTGGCAAGGACGGGTCAATGACGTCATGATAACAATAGCATGACGTCATGAAACACCGGTTTGACGTCATCGGCTCTATTTTTAGTAACTCAAGTCAATATCACTTTTGGTCTGACTCGGGGTCACGGGGGTCAAGTCAATATCACTTTCTGTCGACTGTCACGTGACCGGTCCTCGACCAATCGGATTGCCGGAAAATTACGTTCACATAATAATCTGTTTTACAGTAATGTATAATTTGGTCCTTAACTATAGCCTCTATCAGAAACCCCTTAGGAAAATCGGCAAGAGTTGTCTTTCCTTATTGCTCTCCTGTTCCGGCGCGTACGTTTGAAATGCGCAATGGCTGACAGTGTTTTTCACGCTTTGCTAGCAGACGAAAATAATAATTGCAAGTCAATCACGAAGTCAAAACTACAGGAATTTCTCAGAGATCGCGACTTCCCAGTGTCTTGTACAAAGGTACAGCTGCTAGAAAGGGTTCGAGGTGTTATTGAGCACGGGTTTGATGATTTAGACAGTCATGAGCCAACTGACAAACGTTATGCCGATCGACACCGGCAACGACTTATCACACCGTTAGGGGAAGTTTTGCCTGAGCCCGCCAATTTAACAGGATGGAGATCTTTCACGGAAAAAGAACTTTATAATTATCTTGTGCTAAGCAGAAATACCTACGATCATGAAGCTGTGGCAGCGAAAAAACTACTGGGGAAAGCTCAAGTATTTTATGATGATGGACATGTCCACAATATTATGTATCACGGAGTTGGTGGCAGTAATAGTCATTGTTTTATTAAATGTGATTGGTTTACCATCGTTTCTTGGCTCAAGTTCAAGGAAAAAACCTGCGTACAAATGCTCGACGTGTGTGTCCAAAGTGACAGGTCATGTCAATTCAGCAAAATGTGAATGTGTTGCAGGGTATGTATCACTGATGACTTATTATGATTTAAATATTATACTTTGAAGAACTGATCTAACACATTTAAAAATATGCAAAATACAGCTGTTATTTTAGTCTTTGTCATCATATCACTGAACAATTAATTAAAGTTGTGCCAAAATTCTGTAAAAATTTACCGCAGGATAACTTCAGCATATAAGCACATAATTCTTTAAGTTTACCTTTGCTTGTAACTAGTAACTTCAGTAATCTAACATCATTAAGAATTGAATTTGAAGTGTTTATAATTAAGAAAGACTTAACTTTCTTATTGTCAATTCATATGTAACAGCTAGGTTACAGTTACACTATTACTAAAATTGCTTTCAAGTATTACTATTACTATCATCTTCAGCCTTAGTTTCAAATACAAAATGTGTGATACATATATAATATTATATTTCTCTTTTGTAGAAATGAGGATTTTTTGCTTATTTGGTTTTTATATTTACATTATTATCTTTGTTATTCCAGTGAAGGTGAAACATGCAACCATATTGCTGCCATCATGATATCCCTGACAGACATCACCAGGAAGCACAGTGAGGGAAAGTTGGCTCCCACCTCACTCGCATGTTCGTGGGTGAAACCTCGACAGAGATCTCTTTCTCCAAAGAAGTCCAACCAGATAAGTTTTGCTGGACGTTCAGTCAAAGACTCACTACAGCTTTCTTCAAATCAGTCTTTCGTTTCAGCTACTTCAAATCAAAACTCTATTGATGAACACATGGATTTTAGAAATAGGTTAAAGGCAGTTAATCCAAATGCAGCTTGGCTTCAAAATTTTCCTCCATGTAAAACTGACAAACAGCCTTTTTCTTGATGTCAATACTGCTAATGAAAGTTTGCCAACACTACATAATGTTGACAGACATTACAGAGATGGTGTTGACCTTCAGGGACCAGAATGTACAGAATTCTTTCTACACTATTTTCATCATCTTCATGTAACTCCAGAAGAATGTATGAAGATATATGATGTTACTCTAGGTCAGTCAAGTAACAATCTATGGTTTGAGGCTCGTTTCGGTAGATTGACAGCGTCAAGATTTGGAACTATCTTCAGAAGAAAGCCATCAACCCATCCTGATAACCTTCTCAAGCTTCTTCTTGGCTTTACAGTGCCCTATCAAGGGAAGCAAGTGTCTCATGGCTTACAGTATCTTCACCCTCCTGTGAAAGTCAAGGTCTGTGGACTCTGTATCAATCCATCTTACCCACATCTTGGAGCCAGCCCAGATGCTTTTTGTACATGTGCACATTGTGATAACCCCGAAGGCCTCCTTGAAATCAAGTGCCCTTTCAAATATAGAAATGAAAGTCCCTTGAGTGCTGCCAGGAACAAGGACTTTTATTGTACTGTAACAAAGGATGGGTCTTTACGCCTAAAAAGGTCACATGCATACTACGATCAGATTCAGGGACAAATGAAAATATCAGGAAGGAAATGGTGTGACTTTATTATATGGACATTTAAAGGCATTTCTATTGAACGTGTGATCTTCGATTCAGAACTTTGGCAGGAGATGTTGATAAAAATGAATGACTTCTTTATGAAATGTGTATCACCAGAACTGTTTTCTGAGCGAGTTAAAAGGGCAATTTCTCTTTTCAAGTGAATTGTGAAATAATGAAATATGACATGAAACTGTTCAATGATAATATTTTTATTCATATAGAGATGAATGTTTTTTTAAATACACAAATACATTGTTTGATTGATGGAAAATATTGCACTTTCTTGTACATTACTTTAATTGGACATTTCATCAAGGTACCCTAGTAACTTTGACATCTTTGCTGAGCAATATTGATATGTATGATGGCAGAGAATTGGTACTTGATACTTTATAATGAGTTTTAATATCATTCAATTAATATTTATACATACCCGGTAAGCTATGGATCTTAAAGACCCTTAATCCTAACATGACATTGATATCAACAAATAAATTATCTGTCAGATTGATTTTTGAAAAGAGTAATCAGGTTTTACGTTTTCTTCTACTTTCTTGAAAGAAAAGGCCTACAAAGACAAAATGAAAAAAAATCTAGAATTATCACAGTGCCTCTTGTCTTTTTGTTTGTCAAAACCAAATATGTTGTTGGAAGAATTTAATAATTAGTGTTTAACTTTCAGGAATATATTTGTAGTTTTTTTGCTTTATTTCTCATATGAACTCAGTAGTCTTGTATATTTCCTAGCCAAAAGGATGAAGTGATAAGCACATGAAGAAACTCACATTCAAATGTTTTTGCAAATTATCTCTGAAAAGTAATTAATTTGTTGACAACAATATAGGATATCAAAGTAAAATTGAAATAATGTATGTGAAGAAATTATAACTAAAGTATGCATGTGAGGTCATAGGCTCATAGATGATAAATGTCTCACAGAAAAAATTCATTTTATTATGAAACGATAATGTGAATGTCTCTTCGAATAAACATATTGTGTGCTCTGTTGCTTCTTATTAAAAAACATCTAAACAAACTCCTCTTTTGTTGTACTTGAATGTTTTTCTCGGTATTAAGTTTATTTTACATTACTTTTGAAGGTTTTTTTGTGATAAGTTGCGGTTGAAGATTGCACAAGTAGCAACGGACTTTGTCAATGTTTTCACTCATACTCAAGGGCTAAACCCCCTTGTAAAAATCTAAAGTTCTTAATGCGCTCCATTGCACGCTCAACATGAATTCTCAGATTTGCTATTCTCATCTTTGCCTCTACTTCTCTGGAATTAAATTTTTTATTTGGCTTCTTCTTTGGTGGAATGATAAGATATATCCCCCTTGGAATTAACATATCTTGAATTTGAATCCCTTATCTGCCATGATGGCATCACCCTTGTCACATAAATCTAAAAGGTTTGACCTCGCAACAATTTGCTTATCACTACAGCTGCATACCAAAAGGTTGTTCACCTGCTTGTTATCTTAGTTCAAATATCATGTAATTTTGGTTTCGTTTTGACGTTCATAAAATAACTCAATGACCACTTACAGAAAATCATCAATTGTCCATGTGTAAAATAACCATTCCCAAACCATATTTCGGGATCGTTTTGTCACTGGTGCTGAATGTCGATAGTTGGCATTGTTAAATAGACAGATGGGGTCATATTTGTGAAATTCGGAGTTTCTTAAACTTCGATTAAAATCATCCTTGTAAAACCATGTAGGGAAAAAAACAGCACAGTTACGTTGCCTTAGCGCAAATGAATACATATGAATAAGATCTAAAGCTATCGATCACTTATGAAGGATTTTGTAGAGCAAAATAGAAATCAGTGTTTTCGAAATGTTGACCCCTGGTCACTTTAATGACCTGCCAAATTTGTTACAGCTATCTGCTAGGTATGACATACGAATATGTCAAGGCAAACTGTATCTTAACTTATGCAGTGAAATTTCATCATTATCGGTTTCGTTTTCACAATGATATGATGTCTCAAAGACGTTACAAATTATATGATATTTGCACTAGAATATGAAGGTAAGTGAACAAACTTAAGATACGCAGCTGTAGTGTTACCTCCCCATAAATCACTGACATATGTGATTGTACCACTTCGACTGATACCAACTAAAACTTTCCATGTATTATGACTTTTATAATCAGAGTACACAAGTGACTTGTTAATCAATGATGTTGGACTTTCAGTAAATATTTCTGTACAATCAATAATGACACGGGTTGATGGATAACGCTCTTTAAATGGATGTGGCATATTGGCCTGCACAACATCCCTCGGTGTCCACCAAACAAGACAACTCAGTTTTGAGTACATCTTTTCAATCCATGTGTTAAAAACATTGCTGACTGTAGCTTGACTCACTCTGAACCTCTTTGCTAGATCAAGCTCAAGTAACACCAACCTCAGTCTCATTAACACCATGAAAAACTCATCAATAGGATTTAGTTTCCTTGGTCTGCCACCTGCTGAATGATCTGAATCTTCTTTCTCACTTGTCAGTTCTTCAAAGAGCACATTAAAGGTACCTTTATCTGGGAGTCCAGTATAAAACATCATTTCTTTCTCTTTTATGTTCTGAATTGTTAGCCCTGGAACTATATCAGTTTGAACATGAACACTTCTTGTTTTGGGCTGTAAATCAGTCTGAATTAGCTTAGAGGCTGTACTGAATTTGCACGACTCAGTTTGAGAGGAACTATTACACACCTCTGCATCATGTTGAACTTCTTTGTGTCTAAAAGTAGGCAAATCATTAATATCAACTTGTCCCATGTAATCATGAAGTGCAACAGACACATTTGATTTCGCGGTACTCTGATTAAAGGACTCACTCTCTCCAGCATTACATATAGCTTCATCCTGGTCAAGAGCAACATCAACTGTTGTCACATTCTCTGCTTCAACAGCTCCAACATCTGAAAGCTGAAATGAGTGAAGAGTTACTAACCAAGGTAGACACAAAACCTTTTTCATAATTGATAAATTCAGTGGCAAATCCTTAAATTTAAAAGAATGAAAACAGAAGTGGTTTTATTAATACAAAATAAAGTTCAAAAGGGATTTTAGCCACCCTAGCCCACTCAAATTTTCAAATTAAAAACAAATAGTTCTCTTCAAATAATTTTACTAACAATATTACCATCAGCTTAACATAATGAAGATTTAAAGCTCAAAAATGTAATTAATTTTAAGGCACATTACCCTTTTAATCAAATTAAAAACTCACATGTGAAAAAAATTACAAAACGAACAATACTTTATTCAGATTAAATTCGAATTATGGTTCCCAAATTATTTATGAATAACCATTATAAATCGAAATATTTATTTTCATAATTTCATGGTCAAAATCTGTTAATTTATGATATATGAATATGAATATTAAAACACATTCATAACTAGCAAAGTTGTTTTAGAAGGTATTGTTTGACGAACGAAAACTGAGGGACTTTCTATTAAGTTTAATTTTTATTTTTTTAAATCAGTGTGATAATTATTTTACAGAAATGGATTTCAACAAATTTACCGATGACGTTTGGTACGTTTTATGAGGAAATATTGATGGTATCTGGTGTTCCCTAGTTGGTCCTCGCCCACCAACGAAATGTTTACAACATATTCGTGTCCATGGTTTTATTTGGAAGTTTTTCCTACTGACACGGAATTCCCAGATCCTTTTCAGCCTTTTCTTCTCGGGAGCATCCCCTGATGGAAACCGATTGAGGATTTTTTTTATTCTTCGTCACTTAAAACTTTGCCTTGAAAATTATGACAATCAGTCACGCAACAATACTGCTTCCCCACCAGTAAATAGTTACCTGTCCATTGTTATTTTTGGCAAAATAATACTTCTTCATGACGCCTTATAGCTTAGACTTGGGCCGTCCAAAAACAGTCGACATTGAATCGAGCATCTTTCTGTCACATGTAAAAAATGGCGGATGCAGTGTCACTGACGGACTACTAGATTCGCATTCGATAAAGACTGTCAAAGAGTTCATGTTCGGTACCGAGCGTCTACTGGTCGACTTGACATATTCATTGTTCATTTTGAAAGCTTGCAGTGTATAATTATTGTATTTTTGTGTGGATAAAATACATTTATTAAACATATTTGGATTGGTATCTGTAATTCACATAACGGGGGTAGACGATCATGCTCGCCTCGGTACTAGCTCCCCTATGCTCCGCAGTTACCGTAGGAACGGAGGTTTACCGGAGATAGTCACGGCGATCATACATCGTCTAATAACGGGGGTAGATTAATTTTAACAGTAGGCCTACTTATATTCACTGTAGTACAATAGGTATAAAAGAAAAGAAAACTGTAAGACTATCGGGGACATAGTCAAATTCATTCTTGGGCAATACTCTATAATTTCTGTTTAAAAAATTGTAGGATTGTCTCGCTGTTTGAGTAAGGAAAATATGTACATTCGCTGTCTAACTGTGGAATGTGATGAAATATAATGGATTTATTTACACATGTATCGAGTCAAATTTTGTCAATAATTCGGAATAATTAAACTTAAAAAAATCATATTAATTACAAATATTTATGAATACTTTTATTTCGCATGGCGGTTGAAGGGAAAATGGGGATATTTGATATAAAACCGCGCATATGTGGATTGATCCGATAGACGGTTTCATTTGCGACAATGTGTCGTCTGGAAATTAAGCTCGAGACAAGAAGAACTTCCAAACCAGTTCGTTCCGCCCAGGTGCGCTCAGATCCAATGCCAACTCTCGCGTCGGGAGGGGGCAGTGCTTGTTCACTTGTGTGAGTAGGTATTTTATGTATTTCTTGGTTATGCTGAATTCCTCTTTTTACGTTTTGTGACGACTAATATACTTGTTATAAAGCTGTTGATTTTTAAAAGATATCTGACAATAGATAGTGACAGATTCTATCGATAATTTAGACGTGCTATGAATATTCATGAGATAGGCCCTTGCCATTGAAATGTAGTGTAGACATATCAAAATATTTCTTATTCATGGGCAAATAATTTTCAAAAGTACCACAATCCATCCCCGATCCTATATTAAGAAAATAGGAAATTGTCTTCTGGCTTAATAGCATTCTTTTAATTTTTTTCATATGCATTCATTCATATATTGACGTGAACAAATAATTTATTCAAATTAATAATTTAATTATACTGAATCTTTTTGTAATAAAATTAACATACTCAGTCAGGTACATGTCAGTGTACATAGAAATTATTATATGCTGTATTTCAAAATTATTCAAAAAAGTATAATACGCAACTCAAGTTTTGCTTTGGTTTTAGCAATCTAAATTTATTTAGATCAACAGGTTTTATATTTGGTCATACTGTTGATCTAAGATTGGCCCGTAAGGCGGGTCATCCCGCTGACCTCTGAAATCAGCCGCTCGGCCAATCAGAGAAGTTGCCCTAGCTCGCTGGAAGTTTAAAAAACTCGGAGCATTCATTCGGAGCAGAGCGACCATTTCGATGGACAATCCGATTGTTCGGATGTAATAATAGATTATATTTTTTCATTTTATAATGATTAGCGTATTTGCTAGTTGTCAATGACAAATTATGATTGCACATCGCACAGATACTAACGTGGCGAATAATAATCACAAAGTTAGAGCATGATAAATGTCTATATTTACGAAAATCCTCATGCAAGGGGAAGTAACTCCTTTTTATCAAACTCGTTTGTACTAATTTCTTTCGTTTCCATCCAAATAATTTTTAAAATAGTGATTTTTTGTCAATCATAAATCTAAAAATGTTTCATACAACCAAACAAAATAAAGCCAACCTACTGATATTTTTGTTATCGATCTGTTTTTCACAATGCACTGTTATTGAGAACAGGCCATACGCTATCATATGTTTCTTCCGTTAACACATTGAATGAGCGACTATGAACTGTTTGTAATGTCTAATTTGATTGATCAAATCGCGAATTCGTTATTTGCATACGAAAGGTCACCGGGACGACCTCTCACACTGGTCAATCTTAGATCAACAGTATGACCAAATATATAACCTGTTGATCTAAATTTATTTAGATTGTGGTTTTAGGTTCTTAGGTTTCATGAATATATGCTTTGTAGATTTCTGAATACTAGTATTCCATTAGTCAGTTAAAGTTGTTTGTATTTCCAAAACTGTAATATATGTTGTATCAATAATCATTATCATTTTCAATTTGTAATTTAATGATTTATGTATTAATTAGGTCTTCAGACGAAAGTCTGGAAGACCTACTGTTATTATCCTGATTATTATTATTATTTTCCACGATTTTGTCTTCGCGATTGCTTAAAAACTACTGAAGCATGGATTGTATGAAACTTTCAGTATTGATAGATTCTGTGCTGAACCCTATACAATCGAAATCCGTTTCCGGATATCTACTTCCGTTTCCGGTTTATAGCCATTACAAATTCGAAAATTTAACATGGGCAAATTTTTCAAAATGCACTTAGAGACTTGAAATTTCACATGAAGATGCGCATTGACCTGATGAAGAAAAAAATCAATCATGGAAAATCTCTAAGTCACGTGACTTGGCCGCCATTTTGCTTTTAGTGCATTTTTGACCATTTCGGACCCCTACCACCTTTGAGAATCTTCTCCTCTGAAGATACTTGCACTAGAGAGCTGAAATTCATACTGCATGTAGCTGAAGTATTGTACATAAACGTTACCTCGTTTAATGGTGCTAACGTTAATACTTTTTGTGCTGTGACCTTTCAAATTTGACCAAAAACGAAAAATCGAAAACTTGAAGGGCTCATAGCTCAAATACCTAGCCGTGGAATTTCATGATTTGTGCATGAGAGCTAGACATGCCTAAGGTCTACAAGAATCAAGAATAAAATAGATCGCGAACAGTCATTTCCGGTCAGGAGGAGAGGTCAAACTTTGCATTTTGGAAATGTGGTGTTTTCAGTGGGTAGGTAGCGAACCAACGACGCAAGATAACAGATTGTTCTGTGTATCATGTGAAAGCCAAAATCTATAGATTTTTTTAAAATTGAACCGAAAATTCAGATCGTTTATTTCCATTGAGTTGCTGACTTTTGAAAATTGTCAACGCTGCTTGCGTTTTGAATGCATTTGATAACTGTATGTTTGAAAAATTCGTAAATCATCAACAACAGAGCATTAGGCAGTGTTCATTATATCATCAGACAGCCCTAAAGAGATAGAACCTGGGAGAGTTTACATTAAAATCTGATATGTCCTTTAACGTGGAAAAAAAGAGCTGTACATAGTGTCAATTGAACTCTTTGTTTGGGACTGACAATAAATTGTGCAAGTGGAGTCAATAAAGTTTGAAAGCCTTTATGGTCAAGATTTAGTTCAAGACCAAAGGCACGGGTGGGTGCGTAGGTACAAGCAAATGCAACTTCCCTTAAGGAAAAGGGCATAGTAAGGGGCATTATTAGTTGCATTTGGCCTTGGGCTCTTGGTCATTAGATATGGGGCGTCCTCATTCCTGCCTAAGTGTTTGGTAGCTTCGACTCGCAAGGGTGTGACGTCCTCAGTTAACCCCTTTGTCCAAAAAACCTCTGGCCCTCGTGGAACTTTGAAACATGCATTTCCTCCCGCATGTTCTACACATTGTGGTTGTAGACATTTGATGCAAACACGCAGTCAAGTCATGTACATTCGATTATGGTCACTATATCCTTGCATTTCGCCACAGGACACCGGAAAACGTAGCTAGCTACAACGTTCTGTGTACTAAGAATAGCGCTAACCTCGCTAGACATCGTATTTTCGACCTAAACAACACATCAAAGAGCTCAAAATGGTCAAAAGCACGTTCTGACCTCAAACAACACATCAAAAAGCTCAAAACGCTCAAAAGCACCCCCCTTCGTTCATGGATGCGAGATTTCTTGTTTTGCCTTCATGAACCCAAAGTCTTAGTGCTAAAATTCCATTCAAATCGAGCTCCGTGGTCTAGTGGTAAGGGTCTTTGCCTTTGAAACCAAGATGCTAACTTTTAGGGTTCACGTCCCGCTTCAGCCAACAAACTTTTGCAAAAATTAATGTTTATCTAAGTACATACACAAATACAGGCTTAAACGTTGAGTATCAAGTGAAATGTGGTCATTTTGATAATGTATTAGTTACTTTTTAAATATGACATTGCAGCATTGTGATACTTAGAAAAGATCATTACGAATTGCACAGCGGTCTGAAGACCGTCACAGTTGCCTCGGCAACCCTAGTTTTCCTTATAATTATAAGAATTTGTTCATCATGTCAAATAAAAGTTTAGACTTTGGGTTAATTCAGCATGTTATCACAAAAACAATGTTCAAAGGAAAAAAATGTATCAGTATTTGAAATAGGAATGTGTGTTCTTTGGCAATAAATATGAGGCTAAATGAATTATTTACAGAATTTCTCAAATGAATTTGACTTATTTGGGTAGGGCTTAAAATAACTAACTGCTGATTTGATTTGATACTGCATGTCATTTGGCCTGTAAATATACTTCAAAATTTGCAGTGGGAGAAGACAACATTTCACATATTAGACTAACAATGAGGTCAAAATATTTGAAATATAATCTTTTGGTTAGATTGTTTAATTTAACATAATGGTAGTACTGTATGTCCATATTTCTGTCTAAGCAGTAAGCACATTGATAACAAGTGACCCTAAAGGCACATAAATCCTTGTTCTTTTAATATTGCATTGAGCAAAGAATAAGGGTACATGTAAGAGGGAGGGAGTTTAAAGAAAAATTGTAGGACAGTGATATAGCTTGCCTAATAATGATTGCAGTAATCTGTATATATAAAGAGCTATACATTTGCCCCTTATTTGAATATCTTTTTTTTTTCTGAAATTGTTGAAAGAGAAAACTGATATTTTAATTTGACAATATTTATCTATTTGTAGGGTGACAGTAAGCCCTGCTTCCATGTTTGAGATGACATCAAACAGATATCAGCTTCTGTTCTGAATACAGGTTCATGTGATGACTTGGACTTGAGAGCTATTCATCCGCTTAAGAAGAACAAATAATAGTTTACATATTTACATTTGATGCATATTAATTGAATAAAAATCTATATAATTCAATTTTGCCTAAATTCTTCTTCCATATATTTATTTCCCTAACTATGTCACAATTTAACTTTGATTCCATAACCTATTAACAATCTATGAATATAATGGAAAATTAAAAAATTAAATAAAATAAAACAATCTATGAATATATCAAAGAACATTCTCATGTACAGGAATGACACCTGTGAGTCTCTGATTTGCCTCCAACCTATGAAATGTTTGAAAAGTGAAGTTTTCCCCAATTTATGAGAAATAAGTTTTTTCAATGTGACTTGATTCTTCAGAAATAAAGAGAATTCATTTAATAATATTTTTTCCTGGAAAGTTTTTTTTAAAATGTATTTTTATAACTATTTAAAACTAAACATCTCAAAGTTCTCATTATATTAAAGTGGGATTTTGTTTCCTTTTTTCATGTTTTATTATCATTGAGTTTGTTAGGTAATATTCTCTTCAACATATATCTTACCTCTCAAGTTATTTTCAAGCCCTACTGGTATGTTTTGAATATGTGATTTTTTCAATATTTACCAGTCATATAATTTCATAAGAAATGAATAACATTGAAGTCTTCAAAGTATTTATAGACATACATGTCTGAAACAAACACTTGTGCCAGTTATCAAACATGGTCTAGGGGAGACAACTTGCTGTCCTGTGTCCTTGGTCCGTTGTTGGCGTGGCTAACAATCAAGTGATGTTGATGTGGGTCTGTTTTAAACTTCTTTGTAATTTAGAAATGAGTGTTACTGATTCAAATAAACTTGAATATGTTTGAGATTCTTAAGAAGCATAAACATACAACTACGCAATGTTCCCGCCATATTTTTTGCGCGAAATAAATCGTGCCATCTCGTAAAGGGGGCGGAGCTTACACGATGAAAAGCCGTCAGTCAAGTTTGACGACCGGTTCGGATACATGTATTATTGAGTACACTGGAAGCTTATTTTTTGTTTAAAGTAAGACTATTAAATCCAAATTAAATACAATATGATTTTAAAATTTCTTTTTAAAACTTGTACGATACAAGTGTTATGTAAATTTGTTTTATTTTAAGTAAACGAGGTTATGACTGTGGTTTTTTTAGATTTTAGTTTTTTTCACATTTGTGTGAAAAATACTTTGGATTTTATACATTTTCACTTGACACATACTTCAATTAATGCTTTTTTCTGCTTTAGTTGTCTATAATACTAAACACTTTGTGTATAATTGTTTTGTACCCTATTTCAGCGCAGCTATGATAATCAAAGTTTGCCGTAACACCGTTCCGATTGATATTACCTGATTTTGTATGAAGTGGGCGTCATATATTTCACTTAAAACATCAAAAGAAAACTATATCAAATGAATGCCTGTGAATTCATTTTTGCTAATCTTTGATTATGGATTATATTTGTCCATTATGTAATGATCAGATGATACTTTGGTACGTAGTTGCAAATAGTCAAAGTGTCTTCCATTTCCGAAAACAGTTGTCGTTTGAAGTCTGATGAATGCAATGTAATTTCCGTGCTTATCTATCTGAAATTAACATCATATTAAGATGAGAGAATATCTATCGGTGGCTGGAATTTCAGCCAGTATCCATTTGTCATGAAAGCAAACGATCGACTGCTATGCATAGTTCATTTTCCGCGCATTGTTTGTCAATGACGTCACAAGAAACAATGTTAAAAAAATTGGTTACAAAAAGATAACTTGTAGTAGTCCCGGATCTAGGAGGTGCATGCAGGAAGTAAACACACCATTGTGATCACTGACATCGTCTCTCTCGAAAAGTGTAAAATAATTTACATTTTATACAAATGGAAACTTTTTCTAAGCAATGGAGGGTCGGGATACCAACATGTAGTTTACTGTATTTACCGTAAAAACACGGTTTTTCTGTTTGACAGCATCTACAGTCGTCATTCACCTTAATACTTACAGATTTTTTATATCTGTCATTAGCAAATTAAACTGTAAACAAGTGTGTGTAATTTGGCAATTTAATAACAAAAAAGATACAGCTGAATTACGAAAATGTATCAATTTTCGTTGACGTCACAGAACTTTATCTGGTACGGGGTAAGCGTCAACGTTATTTTTATGAAGCACTACCTCAAGGTCGTCTCTCTTGTATCATAGTATATAAAATGTTTTCTTGTAGAAAGCTGAGAACTCATGATGACAAGTATGTGTTGCGGTAATACTAAGCATTTGGTGAACTAAGGGTAGCACATCAGTAAATTTAAAACCATATACGTAAATGTCAGGGTTCTCTAAATCAGACAAGTTGATGATTAATGCCTCCCGCTAAATCAGCGTAATGCGTAGGGTTTCTTTTTTATCTATAAGGTCAAACGGCGACTTGTTCTTTGAGGCATTTTTGGCATGTACGTTTTCAGCAAATGAAATTTCATTATGTAATTAATTTGAAACAAATATATCAAACTAAAAATACTTGGCATCTGGTTAATACCGCTATTGTTAAACGTGAGTCATAAAAAGAGGTTAATACCCCTATTGTTAAACGTGAGTCATAAAAGAAAAGAAAATGAAATTCAGATATATCTAAGACAGTTTTTATTTCCCGATTAGATCTCTGTAAAAAGCTTGAACCTGAAAAGGAAGAAATGATATTAATATCTGGTTAAAAAGTACTGAACTTCCAGCGCCATGTTAAACAGTCTGATAGATGTACTTTGAAATCTGTCTTTTTAAAAGAAAATATCTTACAGTAGTGTCTTAGTATCAGCATATATTTTACTAACTTTACTTTTTCATTATTAAGTAAGCAATCATAGGAATTAAATAAGAAACATCATTATAAATCAACTTAAAAACGATGCTTCATTATGAATAATGGATAACTAAGGTAAACATTGCAACCAAAACATCTACATGGTCATTGATAATTACTTAGTTAATCTTCACCAATTCATAATATACATATTTTCCAAAAAAAACTTACCAAATAAATCACCAAAATCCTCCCATATCAAAGTCGTACACATTCTCATAGATCCACCGCTGGAATGGATTGAAGAACATGTTTCCGTACATTGAGTTTCGTCTCATCCCAAACATTGAGCCCATTCCGCCCATTGAACCCATTCCGGCCATTCCGCCCAATCCACCCAATCCACCCAATCCAGCCAATCCGCCCATTGAACCCAATCCGGCCATTCCGCCCAATCCAGCCAATCCACCCATTGAACCCAATCCGGCCATTGATCCCATCGAACCTCCAGTCATCGCATTGCCTTGCGGGGCGGCTGCTCCTGCCCCTGGTGTTGGAGAAGGCATTGAGTAGGCGACTGCAACCATCATCACAACAAATACTGCTATCTTCATCATCGTGACTGTGATCTCTGAAAATATAATGTGGAGGATATAGACATTTCTATGAAAATATTTGTTCAGTTGTTTATATCATTCGTGTTTGTACAGTTCTACAATTTCACGGAATATACTAGCACTTAGGGGCAGTAGCACGGTTTCTTTGTAATTATTCTTTCGAATATATCCTATCAAAATAAGTGAATATCGAATCTTCATAGGGTCAAACCTCCCACTTCTCAAACCAATAACGTGTAGTCGTAGAAAATGACATATTAAACCAAAAACGCTAGCGGTCATATTTGTACGATTATTTCATTCATTTGAGGTAGGGAAAGGAGTTCAGAGAGCATTCCTGAATATGGTAAGGTCGTTTTAGAAATTATATTATATATCATAGTTCTCATAAGATCATATTATTAACCTAGAAAACCGTTGTACTTCCCCTGTAACATTGATAATAACGAATTGCTTAAAAGAATTGAAAAGACATTGTTACTTTTTTAAAGATGAGGATGGAGAGAAATTTAATCGGAAATATCATATTTTCAGTAAGTAAGTAATATCTTAAGTAACGGATAGTAAGAATAGGGAATTCTTCTTATCACTGGTATCTTGGTCTGGTTAAAACAGACCATTCAAAATACTATAAGGCTCTTTTATCACAATAGTTCTTACCTTCGTCTGGTTCAAGTGAAGTTGTGTTGTTCTGACAAATGTTCAGGTCGTATTTATATACACTTCGAAACTATAAATATAGCTAATTGAAACGAACAAGGACCATTAAAGTCAATCATATTTTGGCTGTCAGGTCACTTATTATGATTTATGCCTGAGAAGTGTCATGTACAATTGAAGACTCTTTTTTTTCAAAATGACCGCGCATATATCTCGCCGTTATGTTCATGATAAATTGTTTATTAACTCAATGTCCTCATGTTCCGAATATACACATTTCAATCCTTGATTTTCCTGTTTTGTAAATCATATTGTACAAATTTCATTTAAAAACGTTTTTTTCATAACGTGCTATAGGAGCCTAAATGTAATAACATTTTAATCAAACTAAATATTTAATCTGTACGAATTAAGCGACTGGTATTTGTTACCAACCCATCTATGACTTTGATTATAATTTGATTATTTATAGAGTCACAGATTTGCCAGAAAAGTTACATTCTTTTCAATGTGCAGACATTTAGTGATAACTGATAGCGTCCAACTTCTAAATATTATGATTAGCGAAAATGAGTTGGTTAGTGATCACAAATATACGCATAAGTCTAAAATAGAGGTCTTGTTTGTAGTACTTACGTTATGTTTTTGTGTTTTTTGCTTATAAAATGTGATGCCGATATTATGTGATGATATCGAAACTGCAGTGATGAACATTTTTATATATGATTGAGACTGCTGTAGATGGTTTCTTTATTTATATGAAATAGTTTAAAATGCTGATGTAAACCTGATCGGCAATTTGTATTTACCCAATAAGACACACAGACAGATCTCACAAGTCTCCCACATTCTGCATATAAAACACAGGTTCGTACCTCGGTCGGTCACTTGCTGGTATATGTAAGTGCAAATGTCATTTCTTGTTTCACTTGGACGTCAATTAATAACTTTAGAAGACGTGACAAATGGTCAACATGTAAAACAATGAATTTTTTTAATATACTTCTAATCAATAGACATTATTCTCGCTATTAGCACAGAATCAAAGAGTCATCAATTATTACTGATATTTAGTAATATCCACTTGCCACAATTGCATCATCCATAATAACCACGTCACATTCTGTAAAGATCAGAGGATACATGTACAGGTATAAGAACATTGCAGATATCATGTTAACACGAACTAGATGAATCAACCTAATTCATTCTGCTCAAGGATGAGGTATAAAACAATTAACGAAAGCGATGCAGCAAAAGCCTCTGTAAAACGTAAGACTACAAGGTAGGTGTATGTAAAGTGAAATATATATGATAAATATTTAAACCTGCATATGTGGATTGTCTACAATTGAAATATACTTTCGACTAGAGATCTTTTTCATATGAAAATGTAAGCATTTTCTGTTCAATAGAAAATCAAACAACTCGATTGTTCCGAGGTAAGATATGTACTTTATGTATGCACCATGTATGATGTTTTTTCTTTCAAGTGTCGATTTCATTTTTGAATTGATATGAAGAGAAAGTTTTAAATTCTATATTTTATTCTAATACTTTCTAACATCTTCAATCTTGTTACAAAAAAGTGTTATGTAAATATATGAACAGCAAACACATACCTACATGTACGTATATACGTACATGTATATACTTCATCTGAAAATAATATTTGCTCACTGACTATTTTTAAGAAGATATATGTCTTTGTTGTTGCATTGGAGACGACAGAACGGTCCTATGTAAATCTACTTAAAGGGGCAGTAGCACGTTTTTAGGGGGAATATAAGGTGATGTCGGGAATATGAAAATTAATGGTTCCAATTGAAAGACAAGGTATTTAAACTAAATGAAGCACTAATAATTCAAATATATAATGTAAAGTTTAGCTTTGCGATTGCTTTTTCTTACACAAAATGAATTAAAGGTGTTCACACAAAATGGCCGCCAATGGAGTTTATGTGAATCTTCATACTTTGTCCTCTGACCATGGATGATTGGTTTGTGTAATGAGATTTTTGACACTGACAACATAATACATTTAACATTAACTTGCAATTATCAGTGAAAAATTTGAAATATAAAATTATCAAAAAACGTGCTACTGTCCCTTTAACGTCTATTCAGAACAATAATTCAAAATGATGTTCTTCGATTTGAAGGGGATGCATCTTACACATTTGCTAGCGCATAGTAAGATGATATTCCACAAACATCCATAAAAAATATTAGAAGTTCATTCATGAAGAAGTATGATTCAATTCAATGGAAATTTTCAAAGACAAGTGGGGGTTGGTGTCATTTTATGTAATCATATTCATAAAATACCAGTGATTACTCAAAACATGGACGGATGTAGTGAAAGTAAAGTCTGATTGCAAAACACTGTTTAATCCGGCTCGCGTATTTGTTATCGAAGCAACATTTAGCATCGTGTAATCTTGCAATGACTCGAAACATTTCTTCTCCAATATAGTTTGAAAGTTAAAATGTTCAGTCAAGAAGCTGCCGAAACTCTCTAAACATGTCCACACTAAATGATGATCTTATTTCTTCTGTTTCAGCATAGGGGGAGAAGAAAGATGACTTTGAAACTCGTTTTCATCACGTTGATTGTGCCTATCGCTCTTACACAAGCTTTCAGAAGAAACAATCGCAATTCCGACTATGAACCCCCAGAGCCTTCAGAAATGTCAGGTCTTTTCAGAATGTTTCAACCAGGAATGTTTCAACAATATCCTCACCCTGCTCCTGTCCAGAACAACGCGTACACAATTCTAGCAGCGGTGGTCAATCTTCTAAACAGACGGACTAATGCCTATGGACCTAGTGCTTTCAATAGATTCAATGGACAAAATGGTTTTGGTGGACTTTCTGGATTAAATCGATTTGGAAATATGGGCATGAATATGCTCAGTAGCCGATTGGAATCAATGGATCTTATCTAATCATCCTTGTTGTATGATTGTAATTGGGTTCAGGTTTATTATTGATAATGATATAAGTTAATGACTAGATAAAACTTCTTTATACCAATTTTTGAATTAAAGTCTATATACAATGTATATATATAGTCAACATATAATGTTGTATCTGGTATTGCTAATTAATCTTATGTACCGGCTACATATTGTTTCCATGTGTAGTAATCAAACTTTGGAGTTTTGCTTATCAATAAAAATAACATTTTGAAAATATTCATATGGTGAATGTTTTTACTGGAATTTGGACAAAGAATTGCAGAATCCATTGTTTAAATTTTCATTAACTGAAAAACACTCTTCGCTTCTATTTGATAATTGAACATTCACAATTTCTTGGTTTATGACGACACAATTATAATTGATGTTATAATATAATACTATGAATACGATCGCCAATGTAATTCATGTATGAAAATACTTTTTCTAACAGCATGCTGAACCCATGCGACTACGGTCTTTCCAGTGGCCTTGTCACTCCTACAATCCAAGAAGTTTTGACAAAACACGAAATGTGAGTTTGTCATTACTGACAAAATAGATTATCAATCTTTTTCATAATATGTGTACCTAGTTTTTATAGTGGGTATTGATGATAATAATTTTAAAATCCATTTTGATTCAAAACAGCACAATCTATACAAAACCATAGTTGGTATAATCCAACTCTCATAAGGAAATACCCTACATAAGCTCGATCGAATGATCATAAAAATTCATTGACAGCCTCTATTTCATATATATTCACATACCATATTTTATTTTAATAAAGAGAACACAACAATTTTATAATAAATATGGATGAAAACATCCTTGCGTATACTCAATCGAATGATCAGAAAATTCTTTTGAGGTTTTCAAATATATTCTTGATTAAAATAAGTAATATCATAAAGTATTATGCATTATGTTTTCGAATGATTAGATTTCAATAGGATATGTTTGTAGTATTTTACAAGCAAAACATTCAGAAATGTTCTGTGGAGAAATACAAGTAAATGAATAACTAAAAATTAAGTTTAAAGAAACCAATACCTAGATTGCTGACCAATTGTGGGGACTCTTTATTTGAAGAAAAATGTCAATATTGTAATCGTATATTTTCATCAGCAAAGTGTTAAGATTAAATCGGATTTTTGTGTTTAAAAGTAACCAGAAAATATGCGAGACTCATCTCCCCCTTTAGCTATCAATGCATGACAATCTAAATGAAATATGATATATATCTCTACACTACACTATCAATACATGACAATCTAATTAAAATATTATCTATATCGCTGCACTACACTATCAATACATGACAATCTAATTAAAATATTATCTATATCGCTACACTAAACTATCAATGCATGCCCATCTAATTAAAATATGATATATATCTCTACACTACACTATCAATACATGACAATCTAATTAAAATATTATCTATATCGCTACACTACATTATCAATGTATGCCAATCTAATTAAATTATGATATATACCGCTACACTAAACTACGCGTGCGAAGCGTAGTGAAGTAAAATACTGATCTTATTTCAATGAGATTAACATGCATGACCTCGGGTCCAGTGATGAGGGAATGGCCGTGACCTTGTAGACTTGACATAAAGAAAGTACGATACTCATTAATCATACGAGTTGGGTCAGTGACCTTTATCCTATGAGTCACCCCTTTAACTCGGCAACTTGTACATGACGAATTGTCGGGTCGTCTCATTTACCTTTTGAATTCCTGCATGTGCGTTTATAAATGTTTAGGGGGCTTTAATGTTTAAGGTTCAAAATAACGAAGGAATGTGTTTTGCAGTTGGTGACACTGTTGTAATATGTGATTAAGTTGATAAAACACATCGCAGATAACTTCTTCTATTAATATTTTCGATGTCTTGTTGAATAATAAGGGCAAGCTTTATTGATAATTTAATAAGTAAGTCAATTCTTCTAATTAAGCGATGTTCAGCAAAATATTCTAATTGCTTCAATCAGAAATTGAAATCAGTAAATCTTAGTCTCTGAATCTTAAAAGAAAATGAAAGAAAACTTGAAAAGCTCTGTTATCATTTGCAAGAATATCAAAAGAAATGAAATATAAACAGTAACGTTGTAAAATGATACTGAACCTCACAACAAAAATCGCTTTTATGCAAAAACTCAAACATTTCGAAAACAGTGTCAGTCACATAAGATGAATATAAAATAAGCAAAGTATACATAGTTTTTAAAACAAATTTTTGTTACATGTTGAAATGAAATTCAAAAGCGGACAAGAATTCAAATGTAAGATCAAGTTGCAATGTGCATTTTAAAGGGGTGGTAGTACGGTTTTTTTTTCAAAATGTATATTTTCAGTGAAGTTAATTGTACGTGAAAGCTAGATGTATTGATTTGATAGTGTCAACATTCTCATTACAAAAACCGATCATCCATAGTCAGAGAACAAATTATACAGATTCACATAAACTCCATTGGCGGTCATTTTGTGTTGACACCTTGATTTATTTTGTGTTAAAAGAAGGAATTGTTTGGCTGAATTTCACATTATATATTTGATTTATTACAACTTCATATAGTTTAGATTCATTGTCTTTTAACTGGACCCATTTATTTTCATTTTCCTGACATCACCTTTTATCCTACCTCATGTAAGAATCTCGATCTCTGATTGGTTCACGTGACCCTTAACATATTCCCATATACACCTTCACCGAGGGAGAATAAATCCCTTATACCCCGCGAGTAAAGCGTGCTTCCACGTCAATCATTCAAAGTCACGTGATAAGGTCATAGGTCAACCAGTATGCCGTGACTCGGACCTTTGTTGTTGTTTTGAAATAAAGGTTTTGTTCACTTCTGATTGTGTTTTTAACAATAGTTTTAGACATTCGGTAAG
Organism: Steromphala cineraria; assembly: GCA_916613615.1. Taxonomy (NCBI): domain Eukaryota; kingdom Metazoa; phylum Mollusca; class Gastropoda; order Trochida; family Trochidae; genus Steromphala; species Steromphala cineraria. The sequence continues at coordinate 28,377,665 of OU744731.1, forward strand.
ATAAATTCGTTATCACATTGCATAGCGGGTTACATCGGTATTTATTATTCCCTTGAAAGGTTTTATGCAACTCGCGTTCCGCTCGTTGCATAAAACCTTTCGCGGGAATAATAAATACCGATGTAACCCGCTATGCAATGTGATAACTTATAATATTCCCCCCAAAAAACGTGCTACTGCCCCTTTAAGGCAAAGAGTTAAACTCGGCTATTATCTTTAAAACGTTGCACTACATTATCACCTGCAGGCAGATTGTTTGATCATACATTGTTTACATGTGCATGAAAGTATAAATCATTGGGGAACACATATACAACAGCACACACATAAAGTTATTATATAATTCTATGTCTGAAGTCTCATGGAGTTATGATTGATTCATTGAACCAGTTAGCAATTGAGTTTTTAAGAAATGATACTCATATCAAATGGCAAGCTAGCAAGGTAGAAACTTGTATTACTCCTTTGCATATACGTTTAATAATTAAGTGTAATGATTGGACGTTGCTTGTTTAATATTCTAAATTTTGAAATGATATGAACAATAAGTGTCAGCATACTTGAAGGTATAACTATTGGAGCATAACAAATCTTATTATCAGGTATGATTGTAAATGTTGTAAGCATTCACAGGATACTTAATAACGTCTTAATCAAACGAGTTAATGAACTTTACAGGGCTAGTTGGATACAAAGTAATGCACGGCTTTTATGAAAAAGAGTAACCTAAACCTGTTTAGCAAATAAAGTTTAAAGTTAAAGACCGAAGGAATAACGGATGGGAGGCCCCTTTGGTTGAACCCCTCGAATCCCGGTGGAGACACCAAAAATTTGTGACTTGGGTCTTATTCTGTGTTGTGTCCCTGGGCAAGGCACTTCATCCACATTGCACTCAGTCCAGCCAGCTGTTAAAATGAGTACCTGAAAACTGGATGTACTGACCTACGTGGTCGTGATTAGCGCTTAGTAGCAGCTCTGGAAGTACATTCCTTCGGGGTAATAATGTAGCGCTTTGAGCATCTCATAGGACGTGGAAAAGGCGCAATATAGGTACGCACATTATTATTATTATTGGTTGTGCTGAAGCAAAACTATATAGAAAAATTCCATTTCATGATTCCATGCCTACATATAATCTAGATAACATTAGGGTTTCTTGAGAGAGAAACATATGCATGAACGTGAATGTCATATCAAATCAAATAAACATCGTGAAAAACGACAAAACCTTCATGACCTGGTCAGGTCAAATGATGAGAAAATGGGGTTCAAACGCTAGGACAAAAAGGCCAGAAATATAAACAACAACACGTTTAAATAGACGATAAAATTCAACACATGGAGATGGGTCGTTGTTAGAGATGATGAATGTGTATCAAGGTCAGGCATCAGTCAGGTGTGGTTGCTACTTCATGTCTCCTTGACCTTCTGTGACCTCGCATGACCTCCTTTGACATGTTCTTTGGCCTCATCTGCTATTCGCTGTTTAAAGGGAGAGTCCTATCGGGGTATTTTTGTGGAAACAAAATTCAACAGTACGTCCCTGTTTATACTTTCATATTATTATCACATGATTAGTTCTTTGCATATTTGTTAGTGATGGCAACATATTAGATGTTCTAGATTTAACAATTTGACAAAGAATAGAATTCATCACTGGGTCTTCTTGAATTTCGTTTCAACAAAAAAAAACGAAGGACTGTCCCATTAAAATTCCTATGACCTTTCTGACATACATCTTTCGTCTACACCTTGAAATTCAAACTGCTTCTATTAATATTTGTCTCCGAAATGCTTTAAAATATTTAATCTACTTATTGATCAAAGCAAAAATTCATGTCTTGCAAGATAATTAGACATAGATGTATATATCTAAATGACCGAAATAAATATTTTAAACCGTCAGAAATCGATTGATAACAACATACAGTATCATCAGAGTGAAACCTGAAAGACACAAATAGCTAGTTGTTATGCACGCAAATCCTAACTGGCTTTTCTAGTATGATTATGTTTTGAATTAAATCATATTCTTGCTAAATAATAATTCGTATATTGGACAAACAATTCACCAAAGATTCTTATTGGCCAAATTGATCCGCTACCTGATTAAAACGAGATTCTTATTAAAAGGTCGACATGATAAACGAATGGTGAAAACGTATTCTCTTTCAGTACTCGTTTGAGCCTATTTTTTGTCTCGGTGATTTACAACATAAATTGTTAATTTTGTAACACAAAATAACACGTTTGCAGTATTTACTGCGTGTTATTAGTTCTTTCATTCGGTCATTTCTGATCAAAATTGGATAAATAAACCAAGTGCAACAACATGTGTTGGCATCTTCGAAGGAGCGTCACCTTCTATTACAAACAGGTCTTTGTTTACATCTTAACTCGCGTCTAATTCACATAAAACAAACTGTCTATTTAATTCACAAGGCGTTTTCATTGCACTTTATTACCAACATACCCCAATACATATTGCTCCTCTCCTTGTTATCTTGAAGTTACAGAAGGCCAAGTAATCCAGTACAAAGCATAACAGAGCATGATGTCAAACGTGTCTTAAGTAACAAGTCTTGATACAACTTGAGTAATATATCGTGTATATAAAATGACATGGACATGAATGTTTCTCTATAAAGATAAAGGAATTCGTGCTAATCCGCCTTACACAACCTGGACAGAATCAAAGGAAGGTGAGAAAAAGCATCAATTATATTTACACAGAGATGAATTTATCCTTTTGTCAAAATATACATTTTCTTAGCGAATCGAAAGGTTAATAAATAACTTTTTCTATCAATAATTATTTTAAAATATCGAATTGTTAAAACGGTCTTGGGTGTTTCTGTCGTTCTTTTAAACAAGAATTGCGTGCGATGCTACATGTTTATTCTGCATAAGCAAATAATAAAATAATTCTGTTTACACATCCATTCGTCAAACACGATGTCACTTCCTCGATTCGTAGAAAATATCACATTAGACGTTGATGAGAATTTTTCATATATTACATTATATTATAAATAATTAATTCCTTTTTGAGCTCGGTACAGTGCAAAAATCTTTTTACGATGAATTACTATGCTTGAACGTCATTTCTACGCATGTCTACAGTACATTGCATGTCTTTTTTTCTAGAGTTTCGCTATCCAAGATGTTTCCAAGAATATTTTGCTTGCTTGTAATGTTTGCCGTGGCAAATGCCTACAACTATGGACAACCAACCTTTCTTATAAGCATGGCAAATGCCATGCCACCGAATATACCAATGCCCCAACAACAAAATATGCCAAGTTTTAGACAAAGTAGTGCGCCAAACCAATTGTATATGGGTAATCCAATGCCTATGTCCAATTCAATCCGAAGAAGTTCAAATCCAATGTACACGGGAAGTCAGATGTACATGCCACATTATATGCAAAGGAGAATGCCGAATTATATCAATGGGATGCCAATGTCTATGTACATGGGTTACCCGAGGAACATGCTTAATTTTGTGCCAAATTTCATGTCAATGATGATGCCGATGAATAGAAGAAGAAGCCGTCAACGTGGTGCGGATGTCGACAGACCAGATGGGATGTTTGACCTTGACTACCCCATGGAAATGAGAGGGGGGTGGGGCGGTTCGATGGGTGGTCGGGCAGCTGGCTTTATGTCGAGGTACAACCAACTGGAAAGCATGGATCTTATTTAAGGTAGGTCCATCACTTTGGTTTCATCTTTCAAGTTGCTTTGTTTTTTTAATATTGTTTTCTCTTTTCAAGCACCTTGTCTAGAAGGTGTATCATGTGTTTGAGAATAGAAAGCGTCATTTGTTAATGGTTAAACATTGCAGTTTCATATTTTTATACTAAATTAACAATGAATATAAAGCTAAGATAGAGATGTGTCTGATTGTTTAAAGTGACTTATGTTTTCGTATATTTAACCCGTCTAAAGGATTTAACGTAACGGTTTAACTTTATCTTTTGGTAAATTTATGATTTAATGCACGAGTTTATTCATGTTATTTATATCAACCTCAGTTATCGAAACCCTCTAACCTTTTAATGACATTGTTCGTCTGGTTGAATAGAAAACAATTGCGGTGAACTCCTTTTTTCATATTTAAATCCTGTTTTTTTCTCGATATTACAAAGTTAATATCCTAATCAGCATTAGCAGAATAAAATAGCTCCTCTTCACAAATAAATATAACTAAATTCCAAATGTGTTAATTTATCATATCATTGCTCAAACTGTTGTGGAACGGGTGAACGTTAAGTTTATATTCCACGTTTAATCATTTTTAGTTAGTAAAATGTATCTTGTTTCGATTGTTTTACTGCTTTAAAGAATTACCTTCTTATTGGTAACATTTGTTTTTACTTACTGTTAGATTTTTTCCAAAGAAAACGTTACGGTACTACAGTACATGTACATGTATGTCATAAGAAGTGAAATCGTGGAAACCATGCACGAGGATGAATAAAGATAAAACAAGAAGAGAAGACTGTTTTTGGTCGACTTTGATGATGTTGGCCTGTCTCTTGGTTACAGTTTGCATTATAATAGCATATACGCTGTTTATTCATTATAAGGTTTGCACTAAGGCGTATCTTCCGTGACCATTCACGGCTTGGGGTAGCTGCAGGCGATGAGTTTATTACTGTACATGTGAAAATGATGAATTATTGGGGAATAACATTGGGCAAATGGCTAATTAAGATACCCTTTTAACATAGAAAAGTATTAAATATTGATAAGTGAATTGTGTCGTTAGATGCACGACAACAGAAGTAACAACTTCATTTTTGGATAATATAATATGATTAATACAGTTTACCCGTATTTCAATGTTTTATTGACCTATTTGGAAGAACTTTAATTACTATGTTAATTAACACATTGATATTCTGGTTTTCAGGACGATGACCATCGATATTATGGAACCGGTGTGTACGTATCAGTGTTGGACTTGTACAATTCAGTATTGGATCATTATAGTTACAGTTGGAGCACGAATCTCTCGGCATGTTGAAGAATATCTGCCAAAACGAGATCTAAGGCAACGTTCTCATGGTACATGTATGGTAGACACAAGAAGCAATTACATACACGACTTGATGTAGTATTGTGTATATCAACATTGAATAAGATGAGAACAACTGGTTGTAAGTGTTGTTTTATTAGTATTATATCTTCATAAATCATTAAAGATACCACGGGTTCTTACTTGTCTTCAGTTCTACAAACATTCGCTCGTTCAATATAAGGAAATCTACCTATGGTCTAACAAGTTTGTAATTGAATGTCCGTTGGATTTTAGACGAATTACTAACAATGTTTTAGTTATATCAACTCACGTGTTGTCTCTTAAATTAATTTTCATCTTATTTATAATCAAAATATAAATAAACAAAAATCACAAATAAATGATTGCCACTCATCCCATCATTCAACAACTACTTATGATTGCTTTTTAAGGAAACATTTCACCACTGTTCAGTCTTTGTCATATTATGTAAAGATACCTTCGGCTGAAAACATCCAAAAAAAAGAAAATTAAAAGGAACCACTCATGTCTATATGACTTTTCTAGACATGTTCAGTTTGATAAATTCGGTCATGCCATAGGTCAGCAAATTTTCAATCCAATATGTGTTACCATATTACTTTTGATTACAACAGAGGTTAAATAAAAAAATTATAACTTTAGTCTAAGTAAACCTAAACTCAAGATTGAGTATTATATTGAGAATATTGAGTCTAGGTTTACTTAGACTGTTATAACTTGATCACCTCTGTCGTGATAAAAATGAGTTGTAAAACTATAAAAGTTTAGTTCGGCAGACCATACATGATACGATAAATTGAATATCAACTTTTAACGAAAGTATGATTTGAGTAAAGCATTCACATCCTCAGAAATATGCCACTTAGTGACAAAAACAAAAACTACAACACTCATTGAGATATATATTTTTTTATATATCTTAAGCCCTTGTCCAATTTCCATACGGTTCATCAGTAATAGTTGTCGGCTCCTGTAATGTAGGAGAAAGTCATGGAATGAAATTGATTTTTAGTATGACATATCAAAGACCAACATTGAACTTATTCATTTTTAAAAATGTGTTTCAATGGATATAAATAAATGTAACATTCTTTTCATTTTCACACTTAAATCTGTTTTGGACGACCGAATGTGATACTATATGTAGAACATATAGCTCTCGTAAGAATGAAAAAGCCTTGAGTTATGTAAACGTTTACCTATTAAGGCATTGGAATAAACCGTGGATTTTGTGAACAATGAACGGTGAAAGTGATTATCATCAATGGTTTACTTTGACTACAGAGTCTATCTACAGTATATTCCATATATGCAGCTGCGTACCTTAAGTGTGGTCACTTGCCAGTGGATCTTAGTGCAAATATCATGCACTTGTCAGTGGATCTTAGTGCAAATATCATGCAGTTGCCAGTGGATCTTAGTGCAAATATCATGCACTTGCCAGTGGATCTTAATGCAAATATCATGCAGTTGCCAGTGGATCTTAGTGCAAATATCATGCACTTGCCAGTGGATCTTAATGCAAATATCATGCACTTGTCAGTGGATCTTAGTGCAAATATCATGCACTTGTCAGTGGATCTTAGTGCAAATATCATGCACTTGTCAGTGGATCTTAGTGCAAATATCATGCACTTGCCAGTGGATCTTAATGCAAATATCATGCACTTGTCAGTGGATCTTAGTGCAAATATCATGCACCTGCCAGTGGATCTTGGTGCAAATATCATGCACTTGTCAGTGAATCTTAGTGCAAATATCATGCACTTGTTAGTGGATCTTAATGCAAATATCATGCACTTGCCAGTGGATCTTAGTGCAATATCATGTAGGGTTTAATTTGAACATCACTTGAAGAGCTTCAAAAGAAGTGACATGACCACCAAGTATCCATTTGTATAACTATTCTGTAACTCATGTTTGGGGTCGTTTGGTCTCTGATGCAAAATGTTAAATTGATATACGAAGTTTGTAATATTTTGGAAATTCTGAGTTTCTGTAACTTTTTAGGATTTTTTAAGGAGGTCAATAATTAGCGTTTTCGAAATGTTAACCACTATTTACTTAAATGTCCTGCTAACACCGTTATGGTTAATTGTTAGGTATGATGCGCAAAAATATGCTATAAACCTAATTAGAGTCTTGAAATTTCACGTTATCTGTTTTGATTTCGGGTTTCTACGCTGCCATTAGGATTCTCAGTTTAGTGAACAAACTTAAGGTTCGCAGCTGTTGGTATGGTTAGAATAATTAGGTCTCCTGTTACCGCACTTAAACAGATAGTGAGCATTAAATCAACAATTTCAATGATAACTGAACTCCTAAATTTGTTATCACCAATAGCCAGATGACATTACCTTAAAAGTAGTCCATGTGTTCAAGAAGAGCATATCTCTGGTACAGGCTGGGTGTCCTCTGTCCAGTCCTTTGTCCAGTGCTAGTCCTCTGTCCAGTCCTTTGTCCAGTGCTAGTCCTCTGTCCAGTCCTTTGTCCAGTGCTAGTCCTCTGTCCAGTCCTTTGTCCATTCCACTGAACTGTCCTCTGTCCTCTGGTTTGGCCCCTGTTTCCTGTCCTCTGTCCTTGGTTGTATTGTCTTCTCATCATGTACATATACATGGGGTTCTCCATATAATCTGGAGTGTCATAATCTTGACCCAGAAGGGCCATCCTTCTCATGAAGTTGTTCCTGAAGCCGTACATGTTGGCGGTGGAGACGGCGACAGTGACGACAAGCATGGCGATGACGATCTTCAGATTCATGATTGGACTATGCAAACTGAGGAAGGAAAACGGCATCAAGACCTTTAAAATAGATGAAGTTAGTTTGTACATCGTTTGAAGTATTTACTACTTAATTTATGGAAATTAAATGCTGATCAACATTTGAATGCATAAACAAAGATTTGATTAGAGCTTTGTTTTACTGTATAAATGTTAATCGCCGAAGGCCAAACATTTTGACCAAACTTATATGTAAAACAAGAGTCAAAGTATAAACTTACTGTGAAAGCATAAATGATTTAACGTAGCGGGAAATAAACAACCGAACGACTTTATACCAAGCAAAAGACGGCAAACTTACCTGTTTCCTCAATGAAGCAGTGTAATTGGAAGTGATACTAAGTGTGGGAGGCATAGGGGCATATATACATATAAGTGTGATAATGTTACAATGTTAAACTAATATATCAATTGGTGTACAATATTTATGTATGCCATTACAGTATACAGAGGACAGTGATTTACGCCAGTTTTACATAACAAAGCTACTACTGCCACCGCCAGTAATTAATGTTCTAATATATCACTGGGATGGATTGTATAGTACAGTGGTTACACAAGTGAGGTTTTGATATGCCGTCTTTGAAAATATTATGACCAATGAGCCGCATGTTCATAGAAACTAAATGTTGGATATATTTCATGCTATCAAAAATAGGAAATTAAGATTTGTTTTAAATTTTGAGTTTAAGTATCAAAATATTCATTTCCAAAGGAAATTTCAAATGTTACTGACTGTGAAAAACACAGTGCTGAAATTTCTTGAAAATGGCTAATAGTCAATTTAAGCGAGTTTGTGTGTATATTTATGTGTTTATGTTTGGACCTATTTTAAATGATTTAATGTGTTCTATAAGAAACTTTTTCGATAATGGTTTGAAGCAGTACAAAACGATAATTCTAAAAATAAGTCATTAAATTGTCTTCGGTTTATTGATACAAACATTTCGAAAACCATACAAAACAATCGCACAAACTCATCGGTACACTTTAGATTACAATTCAACAAACCGTCATGTTAAATTTACCTTTTTAAGTTTAAAAGTCATCCTCCTTTTGAGAGCACTTAAAGTGACACAGAGTATCTTTCTTAATATTTTTTTTGGTTTTGATAAGCTACAAAATATCTAATATTCTGATTGAAGTCCATATCTCATCACTGGACTTGCAAATATATCCATTTATGCATAATATCTCTAAAATGCTTGATTTTATGGGGAAATCAAGAAAACATCTCAAATACGTTTAATATTCGAAATAATGCATCCAATTAATCTACCTATTAGTTATAATACCTAATAAACACTAGCGAATCGAATATATCTTCCTGTCAGCTTATGACAAGGTTTCAAAACTTCGTTTGGCGAATTTGCGCGCGCCACTCGAGCCACATTGCTCGGTATATGTATATGTATATGTATATGTATATGTATATGTATATGCATATGTATATGTATGTATATGTATATGTATATGTATATGCATATGTAAATGTAAATTATATGTTTATGTATTTGTATAACTATAATATATCATTTATCATTAAAAGGATACAGACGTGTATGAAGCCAAACGTCATGTTTATAGTGAACTACAAATTCGTTTAATCCTTACTTTCTATTTCCCGTGTAACTGTGAATTTTGTACATTGGTCGTTTCTGTTTTTAATCTATGTATGTTTTATACCATGTGAATGAATAAACGATTAAAAGACCAAATATCTGATTTTTACTGAAAATAAATTAGGATAAGTTGTTTTTAATGTTAGTATTATAGATTGTCACTGGACATAAACATATAAATTATCTGCAAATTTTGAAATGATTAATATTGATATATTCTTAAAGTGACACAGAGTATCTTTCTTAATATTTTTTTTTGGTTTTGATAAGCTACAAAATATCTAATATTCTGATTGAAGTCCATATCTCATCACTGGACTTGCAAATATATCCATTTATGCATAATATCTCTAAAATGCTTGATTTTATGGGGAAATCAAGAAAACATCTCAAATACGTTTAATATTCGAAATAATGCATCCAATTAATCTACCTATTAGTTATAATACCTATTAAACACTAGCGAATCGAATATATCTTCCTGTCAGCTTATGACAAGGTTTCAAAACTTCGTTTGGCGAATTTGCGCGCGCCACTCGAGCCACATTGCTCGGTTTTCGATCAAAATCCCGACTTTGAATGGCCGTACTTTCGCTCTAATGTACTGATTGACCTTTAACTTGTTATTTTCAGTAACAGTTAGTGGTTCCCGATGTAATAACATCGATTTTAAAATTTGACATATGTGATCCTATCAATCTGTGTCTCTTTAAACTAAATGTCCTTCATTATCAAACACATAGGGGAGACCGGGGCCGGTACGTCCCCTTTTCACTAAAATAGAAATAATGAGTCGTTCTCTTGCAATATACTAGTGTATGTTTGTACATATATTGAGACATATCTTAACTTTATTGCAATAATTGTTGAAAGTGCCTTACTCAACTAGTTTGCCAATAACTATGTTTTTAATACGACGAGTTGAAAAAACGAACATGCCCCGCGTCGGGGTAGGTTCGGTTTCCCTCAGGGGCAGGTTCGTTCATCGTTGGGAACAATTACTACATGTTCAGGCTACAAGAATTAAAGAGAGATAAGATGCTATTCATAGTATTCAAAATTTAAACAGAAAAAATACTTCATTACTTTACAAAGATATATTTTATAATGATGTAAAATCAGTTAACTTTCTAATACTAAAAGAATTCCGATTTCTTTCCAATTAGAGGAGCCAACTTTTCAAGGACTTTCAAGAGGGTCCTTTTGAGGAGGAGGACCTTTAGAAAATAGTTTCGAGGACGACCTTAATTTTTTGGTGATCGTCCTCACGGCCGAATGTGCCCCGCCCCTAATGACCGAACGTACCCCACACACCACGTTCGTTCTTTTTTACATGCTGCGAAAATACATAGCCCTCACAAAATAACTTGTTCGTTTTATGTACGTCTCGGCATGTTGGTTTATGATCACTTCTTAACATATTACTAAACACAGTCAACATTTGTCAAAAACAAAGTGAACTGAAGTCGAATAAGTTACTCAGCTACACGAAAAACGGATATCATTCCACAGTTTGTGAAGAACATGTTGGACTGTCGCCATTTCTAAGTCAATGGGGGAGTAAAGTCATGATGTCTCTTAGAAATTAGAAATTAAAGTGGCCACCGAACAAAAATTATTGAGAAAAGACGAACATGCCCCGGGCCGTGCCTGCCCCGGTCTCCCCTACATCAAGAACGTGAATAGGTAACAAATTATGTTCTTACCACAGTGTAAAGCTGACATATTATAGCTACTGAATATTTTTTCTGAATTGTTATTTACGAATGTTGGTAGGTCCATAATTCCTTTACATGCATCAGAGAAGATGTATACATGTAGATGTATTAAGCAAAGTGGCTTATTTTCAATTCAACTTAAACAATCGGTTCCCTGTTCGATGTATATGAAGAAATCTGCGATTTTCAGAACATTGAATACACATTCATACTTTTCTAAAGTTTCAGAAAAAAAATAATCAGTCTCATGTTCCAAATGTACATCAAAATTAAATATCTAAAACCTGTAATTCTTTTACGAATGAAAGCTTTTGTTCAATCATACATGGGGACAAGCGCTAATTATAATTCCTAAGTTCAATCCAAGATATACACTCATATCATGTTAATTCTATTTGAATCGTTCTTCAACATGACATAACCTTCAAGCCCACACAACTAGTGTGAGCGCAGCAAATATATTAGCATCGTGATAGATATTGTACGAGCGCTTCACAAGACGTACCAGCACTGCTGATTATGATATGCCTGCGTGAGATGAAGCTATTACTACTGGAATTAGGGACCCTTTCCAATATATTGTTTATGTTTTTTTAACACAAACAAACTGCGGAAGAAGTCAAGTAGAAGTTTTATTTAGAATGATTCATTGTCAACAACATAATCCAGTTTATACTGCCCAATGATGACTTGTGAAAATCATGCTTTTCAAACAAAATCTCGGAAGCTACGTGAGACGTGACTATATCAGTGACTCGATCAGGAATCGATATTTCTTGCTGAAAATATATAGATGTTAGCTTTATCAATTGCAATAGACATACCAGTCTTGATACCAGAGATGGGGTTGTTAGGGTGAGACCAATACATAGGTAATGTAATTACCGTTTCGATAGAAGTTTATCCTACTGCTATCTATTTATGTATGATTTCTGTGATCAAAGTATTGAAGAATATGAATGAACTGTGCTCAACAATACAATGTTGTTGTTGTAAAAGGCCGGTGGTTTCTATGATACTAGAGAATATTGGATTAAGAGATTGATTACAAAACGATAACACTATAATTAAGTTATATATCGCAATGAAATGTACCTTTATCTTCCTACATATTTGATGAAATACTGATGATATAATATATTATTATATGATTGAGGGTGAGATACTCTGTTCTATCAGTGAAATAAACCCTCTATCTGGCTACAGTGGCGATAACCTTTATTAAACTTTATCACCACTCGAGTGACGTCAAGTTCAAGACTTTGACGTCATGTAACAATGGTCTGACGTCATGAATTCTCATATGACGTCACACTGTTACCGCGGTGACCGGCTCTTCCAAGCGGCCGCTAAACATGAAATTGGCTTTTTTTTTACGTAATTAGAAGGATTTAATCATATAATAAATAGAATATCTGTAAATTCTTGACAAATACCATGTGTATCTCATCTCGTGAGGTAGACAAGTTAAATATTTTCACTCGTGAAATAATCATCATTCTTCCTCACTCGATGAGATAAACATGGTATTAGTCAAGAAAAGACAGATATCCTCTATGTCTAATGTTAAGTAATGACAGATTACTGCAAACCAACAGCTTACTTTAGAATGTAAAACTTTTTTAATTGCGGTATTCCCACAACCATGCATTATTATGTTACCAATTATTAACGTTGTGGCAGGTATAACACAGACAGGATGAACAGACTGCAGACATTTTTTCCAGTGGGTGAATAAATGACAATTGAGATAAGAAAGCCTCTTAAATAAAAATAAATTTCCCTTTCACTCAGAAAACTTCAAAAATAATCAAACTTGTTTAATCATCACCGAGCAGTTTCAAATGTACATGAACAGAAACATTAAACAACAAATACATGTCAAAAGTCATATTTTTTTCTTTATTACCTCAAAAGCATATAACAATGTGGTTTAGACAGATATCAACATTTAAATGAACAAGATAGACAAACAATATATGTTTCTTTCAGTAGTCATTCTTCAGATCGAGAGGCTGAATATCAAAGTTCAGTTCAGAGCTCGTTGTCGACTATTTAAATAGAATATCTCTTAATTGTAAACATGAAAAATATAATCATTTTGTATCCGGTACAAACATTTAACGATTTAGGGATTGGACAAATTAACGTAAATAAAAACATTTACAAAATCAGTGAGAAAAATTATAACAAGCACATACGAATTTGCAGCATCATTGAGCAACATCTCAAAAACGTTTTGCAACATCAAAAACGTTTGCAACATCAATAATATCCTGTCAAAAGCACACACGCATATGCAGCATCGAGGAATACCTTTACAAGAAGCATACGCATTTGCAGCATCGAGGAATAAATTTACAAGAAGCATACGCATTTGCAGCAAAGAGGAATAAATTTACAAGTAGAACATACGCATTTGCAGCATTGAGGAATATCTTTACAAAAGGAACTTTAAAATGTGCAGCATCATTGAGCAAAATAACAACAAGATCACATACATTTAAAGCATCATTGGTCACCGTTGCAACACAAACGCATTTGAAGCAACGAGGAATATCTAATACAAGAAGACCATACACATTTGCAGCATCATTGAGCAACATTACAACATTAGAAAATATGTTGACAACATCAATGGTTATCTTATCAAAGGCACACACGCTTAACAACAATCATGTGAAGCATCAGTGAGCAACATAGCACATACACTTTGTAGCATCAGTGGTTATCTAATCAACAGCACACATGCATTTGCAACATCAGTAAACATCTCAACAACAATCAATTGCAAAATCAGTGAGCAACATAGCAACATTGCACCATTAGAATATATGTTTGCAGCCTCAGTGGTTATCTAATCAACAGCACAAACACATTTGCAGCATCAGTGAACATCTTAACAACAATCATTTGCAACATCAGTGAGCATCTTAACAACAATCATTTGCAGCATCAGTGAGCAACACTGCAACATTAGAATACACGTTTGCAGCCTCAGTGGTTATCTAATCAACAGCACAAACACATTTGCAACTTCAGTGAGCATCTTAACAACAATCATTTGCAGCATCAGTGAGAAACATTAAGACAACACAAACTCATTTGCAGCGTCGCGGAATATCTATGTAAACTTACACATGTGCAGCATCACCCAGCATCATAACAAGGTCATACACACTTAAAGCATCAGTGGTCAACGTTACAACACAAGATTTCAGTAAATGGTTCTTGAGATATCCCGCTGACAAGCCTTAAATGCAGGATTCAATACTGAAATTTTCAAAGTCTCGCTGTGACCTTGAAAATAATTTGAAGGTCACCAAAATCGAATGGGCCCAGCGCATTCCCAATAAGATGATTTGTGTAAATTATGAAGAGAATCCAGTAAATGGTTCTTGAGATATCCCGCTGACAAGCCTTAAATGCAGGATTCAATACTGAAATTTTCAAAGTCTCGCTGTGACCTTGAAAATAATTTGAAGGTCACCAAAATCGAATGGGCCCAGCGCATTCCCAATAAGATGATTTGTGTAAATTATGAAGAGAATCCAGTGAATGGTTCTTGAGATATCCCGCTGACAAGCCTTAAATGCAGGATTCAATACTGAAATTTTCAAAGTCTCGCTGTGACCTTGAAAATAATTTGAAGGTCACCAAAATCGAATGGGCCCAGCGCATTCCCAATAAGAGGATTTGTGTAAATTATGAAGAGAATCCAGAAAATGGTTCTTGAGATATCCCGCTGACAAGCCTTAAATGCAGGATTCAATACTGAAATTTTCAAAGTCTCGCTGTGACCTTGAAAATAATTTGAAGGTCACCAAAATCGAATGGGCCCAGCGCATTCCCAATAAGATGATTTGTGTAAATTATAAAGAGAATCCAGTAAATGGTTCTTGAGATATCCCGCTGACAAGCCTTAAATGCAGGATTCAATACTGAAATTTTCAAAGTCTCGCTGTGACCTTGAAAATAATTTGAAGGTCACCAAAATCGAATGGGCCCAGCGCATTCCCAATAAGATGATTTGTGTAAATTATGAAGAGAATCCAGTGAATGGTTCTTGAGATATCCCGCTGACAAGCCTAAAATGCAGGTTTCAATGCTGAAATTTTCAAAGTCTGTTGTGACCTTGAAAATAATTTGAAGGTCACCAGAATCGACTGGGCCCGGCCCGGCGCATTCCCAATAAGATGATTTGTGTAAATTATGAAGAGAATCCAGTAAATGGTTCTTGAGATATCCCGCTGACAAGCTTAAAATGCAGGTTTCAATGCTGAAATTTTCAAAGTCTCGCTGTGACCTTGAAAATAATGTGAAGGTCACTAAAATCGACTGGGCCGGGCGCCTTTCCAATAAGATACATTGTGTAAGTTATGAAAAGAATCCAGTGAATGGTTCTTGAGATATCCCGCTGACAAGGGTAAAATGTAAAAGTTTCGTAATGACCTTGAAATGAAGGTCAAGGTCATGAACCTCTAGAGGGACCTTGCTCTCATGGTGATTAAGCTACATACAAAAAATTAAAATAATCAGGTCAATAATTTTTTAGTTATTCAATTTCATACGTCGGGACGTACGTACGTACGTCCGTACGTACGTACGGACGGACGCTGCTCAATACTACATGTATAATTAGAAAAGATAACAACAATGAAATATACACATTTACAGCATCCCTTGTCAACGTTACAGTCCAAACATATTTGCATCATCATGATCAATACACTTTTCAACATGTGTAGCACCAGGGAGCAAGATAACAACAATCACTTGTACATTTGGACAGTGGTGAACGTTACAACACACACATACATTTGCAGTATCAGTGATTAACATTAACAAGACTTTTGCAGCATAGCATATATGACAAGATAACAACAATGTGGCAATCGGCAATGAAAAAATCATTTGCAGCATCATTGGTCAACGCTTCATCATCCACAATTTTTCCAAAGGAGATATCGCTTGAAGATATCGTTTTGACAGTAGATTTTGAACAATGCCCGGCAATCGGCAGCTGGGTAGTCCTGCTTAATGACTGTGTCAAATAGGAGCCTTTAATTCAAGTCTACTACCTAATTCTGCAAGTCTGAATACTGAATACACAATCTATGAAATTAAGAAATATAAAAACAGAAATGAATATACATATAGACTGAATTTTGGTCTATCGGCAATGACATATCATAACAAACGTTTTGCATCATCAAGAAATGACGTAATAAAGACGACGGTTTTTATGGAAGTGCTGTGTTTAATTATGTACTTTCTTCATGCAAACGTAATGAAAATGATTTTGGGTGATAAATAGAAATAGATTAAAACTACCAAACTGTTGAGGGGGAGGTTCCTCATGTATACATGTTCCTCTATTAAAATTGTTCTTTGGAATTGGAATTCATTCCTTTTCTGTGCTACTTCTTCATGTGGCCGAGTCGGCTCGATCTTCTCGGATCAGGGGTAGCAACTGTGTCGGCGACAGACGGAGTGCCATAGCTTCCAAGTTCAGTACAACGTTGTAAGGGGGCACATGAAGCGGCAAGGACACAGTTCCCTCACAGAAAGCGTTCTCAATGAAAAAGTTACTCATTGTCTTAAAGGCGCACTTTGTGTCGGATCTCATGAAGTACCACTGGACCCTTTTCTGGACATCCATTGCTTTTGCTTTCTGATCCTCGACCATTACAGTGTTGTTGATGATTTCCTCGATCTTCCTGTGAGCCGTATTTACATCTGTCTTGATACCCTGCAGTTGTAGCCTCCCGCCGCCAAGATCCATTTTGACATCAACGTCCAGCTCTTTGCATAAAGCCATTACTTCGTCAATCTGAAAACGCACGGAGAGCGTGTCAAATAACTATTTATGATACATGCCAGTCAACTGAAACATCTCACACATTCAGCACAAAATACAATATATAGATATATATATATGCCAAATATTATTTTACACTGACATAGATCATACCAAATCGCACGTGCCTATAAGATGAATACTAGTTATTTAACCTTTCATACACATTTAACTTTAATGTCATCACCTTTCTTTTAGTTTCGTTAACTTATGAGTAACTGTCATTGTTTGGTTTACGATCAGGTTGCGACTTAAGACGCTCTTCTTAACCGTTCAACGTTGATAAAAACTGAAAGTGTTCATCTGCTTCAGTCAGTACTTATCGGCAAACTTGCAACGTTCATTGAGTTTAGCATATGTTACTCCAAACACTATGAGTGTATTTTTTTGGTATTTGGCACAATTGCTGACTTGATGTTATTTAATAGATGTTGGTTATAGAAGTTATTCAACACACTGTACAGATATCTGTCTGTATTACTGGTGTGGTAGTGTCTCTTACTCCGTTGGTTTAAATGCATGATATGAATTCAATGTATTAATTGTTCAAAGTATTTGCGAGACATGCATAAGGTTCTTGGCTGTGCCATAATACAGGTCGCTTGAGCTTTTCTTAATCGAGGTGAATGTTCAGGTTCTTAAACTTGCAAACAGACAATTTATACATAGATCAAGTTAATATCGTTGACAACTTTGAAAACAAAAATTTAGCCATCAAATTACCCTTTCAAAAATTATCTTATGTCATATGGGTAAGATCAAGTTCAAATTATCATCATTATAAACTATTCAAAAGTATTATGTTTAGCCTATATGTATCAAACTGTTCACTAGATTATATTCAAACAGTTGTCAAGTATAGATTGAACTTTAAGCAGAAAGTTTTAAGTAGATAAAATAGCATTTTAGATATCGTTATGATGCTAAATCTATAAAAGACATTAAAAAATTGGACGAAGCGTCAGTAAAATATATTTTGAATGTTTACACTACGAATTATTTGTGCGAATGAAACATGATAAATGAAGGCAAATAAAGTAAAGTAAAGTAAAATTTTCTTCCATTCTTTTGTCGTATCATTCAGTTCAAACATTCTTGGAACAAATCATGTATATATAAAATGTGTTAAACACCAGTGTGTTCGAATTTGATTTCAACGAGATTATCCAGAAAGAGGTATTAGATTTACTAACATGTGACTCACCTCTTTTTGTTTCAAGAAACTAAGCGATTTGTGAGTAATCATTCTATCTGCAGTGTTTTCTGATATAACGCTCTTCATCTTCTCTTCACATCGTTGCAAGGAGTCTTCATCTATTCCGAGCATGCGCAGATGGGATCGATCGGACAATGACATCAATTCCGATTTGGACAAATAGACAGATGTACGATTTCCTGAAGTTAAAAATTTCATTTATGAACGTTACCAAAATTTCTGTTATTTTTTCTGAACTTTCTAAACGTCTGTACAACATAATTTTTAAGAAATTTGAAGCTAGACGGGTAATGAAATCGGTCAGAAATGTCCACACATTTAATAATTTAATTCTTTTGTGTGCATTTTCGAAAAAAGTATATTTCACAAATTATGAATAAACTAAAACTTTATTAAAGGATAAAACGTACGTGTATCGGTCTCTTTTATGAAAAACGAGCGTCGTTTGGAAGGATCTCTTAAGTGACACTTTAATGCGGAGATGCAGGAGGTAATTGGAGGCTCTGACGTCATCACGATGTTGATGTTCTTTATGCCTTTCAGGATTTTCTTGTGCTCTGTGAGTGCAGTCGCTATAGCTTTTGCGAATAATGCCCCATCTGCATCGATCGCTATAATGGAAACATCAAATAGAAATAAAAAATCGTTTACAATACAATTACCTATCCCCTTCCTTTAAAGGGGCAGTAGCACGTTTTTAGGGGCAATATGAGGTGATATCAGGAACATGAAAATAAATGGTTCCAATTGAAATACAATGTATTAAAACTAAATGAAGCAGTAATAATTCAAATATATTACGTAAAGTTTAGCCATGCGAATCCTTTTTCTGACACAAACTGAAATGGCCGCCAATGGATTTTATGTGAATCCTAATACTTTGTCCTCTGACTATGGGTGATTGGCTTGTGTAATGACATTGTTGATACTGTCAATATAATACATCTAGCATTAACTGACAATTATAAGTGAAATAATTAAAATATATAATTATCAAAATACGTGCGACTGCCCCTTTAAAATAAATCAGCAAACGCCTGTTACTGTGTGATATGTCATTACGTTATTGAACAAATGCAACATTTTCTGAAATCACACTATCTGCAATCAATACTACAGTTTCTCATTCATTTTTGGGCTGAAGTCCCTTGCCGAACCCACTAGACATGAAGCATATTCGTAGCGATAGGTACTGTGCCAAACCCCATAAGTGCGTGCAAATCTACTGAAAATATCTAAAAATATAATACAATGAAATCGTTACAAGCGCCTTGTACATGCATTTGGTAATTCTCGCGAAAAACTAAAGTAGTTTCATACTACAAACCAATCTTTACATAAATACAGGAAGTTCTGAAATAATGTTTATTGCAACCACGTCCATGCGTTTACAGTTTAAAGCGTCCACACTAAAATGGCCACACGAATGCAGGGGTATGCACGCAACTATGGATAATAAGGTTTAATAATGATATAATTTAACAGCTTAAGAAAATATACAACTTTAAATCAAAGAGGATTTTAATATTGATCATTTTAAAGGTTTACGGTAAACAAATTGGAAAATACTAACCAGCGTTCATATGTGGCAGAGCCAGGCTGTGGATTTTATTCTTGCTCGCCTTTCTGAAGACCTTCTGGACAATTTCATCTATGTTGTTCTTGAAGTACTCTGTGGAGATGAACATGATCCTCGCAGCCGGAAGTGGTCTCCCAGAGACAAGAACGGCACCTGATTTCTTGATATTTACACCTGTCATGTAAATACAGAACCAATCAACACTCCCCTTACTAAATAGCATAGCTCACCATGTCAGTTTCTTGACATATTTCATTTATAAATCTTTGTTTCCCAAAAAATAGACTATTTAGTTTATCTTTTTAAAAGCAATAACAATGTTCAAACCACGACTGCATTATTGGTACCAATTTTGTAAACATCTATAGAGCAGGACTATTTTTGTAAAGTACAATTTTAAAAAACATGACATTTATTTGTAATTAAGTAGTACCAATTTACCATTTAAAAGAGATGGCAAGACTTCATGGAATTTGGATTAGAAAAGACGGTGTGCAAAGGGATAGTACGTAAAAATATTGACATGATAGGGAAACGGAATTGTTCCATTAGGGAGTTTCGTCTCCACCACAAGGTCGTTTTAAAATCATAAGTACGCATATACTTACATTTAGATTCCTGCATGAGATGATAGCCACAAGTTTTGATCAACGCTATCCCATATTCATCTGCACAAAGATAATATCATACGCTAAACATAAACGGTGTCATTTACAATAAATTTGGAAAACTTCTTTTAGAAGCATTTTAGAAGTTGGAATGACAATAATGCAGAGGAATATATGGATTACAACTTCTTTGCTCAGTGTATGCAACGTTTCAAATAACAAAGAAGTTGTCATCCATATATTCCTCTGCATTACATTAAATTTGGCATAGAATTTTACATTAAAGAAACTTTACTTCCATCAATATAAAACTTTGCTCACAATGTTTAAACCAAAGTTACACTATAGCAATTGTTGAAATAATCACTTTTGATAAAATACAAAACTGTGCATATAATATAAAACAATTAATGTCTTATTTGGGAGACATTTGAGAGGAGACATATATGAATGACAAGTTCTTTATACAAGATTTTCGACGTTTCAACATTACAAATATTTATAGATAGAATGTTTTAAAATATATATATATCATTTGTTCATTTGCTTAAAAACGACACAAGAATCTGTGTCAATACGTTGTATATCTTCAGAAAAGTTTTCATTCATATGTGACGCCTTGATATCATAAATTAATATCGTATACAAAAATTCAAAAAGATAACATATCAAACATATATCGGTCAACACGGATCTGAAGGACAAGAAATATAGATGTGAAGAAAGATACGGTGTAACGGGTTTTTTTTAAATACGTGAAAAATTATTCACAACTTATTGAGAAACGCCATTAGACTTCTTGGCTTGTTCATGGTGAGATAGACAGATCTTTATTAATTGATATTTATTATGCTTTTGTCACTAGGGCTAATCAACCCGAGGAGATATTTACGCCTGTGGGTAAATAGATGTTCTGTAAGCTCAAGACGTTCAATTTTTACAAGGCTTGTTCAAATACGTCACCTTTCAAATAGCTTATAGATAATTTATAGTAAATGTAATGAAATAACTAATCACACATCGTTTTCTTACCAGAAAGGGAGATCTTATTGTCGGTAGGCACAACTATGGCGTCCATGTTTTCTTTCAAAAGGGTTCCTTTTTTCACACTGACATTGACTGTTCCAACCTGAAATTCTAGAAAAAGGAAAACGAATGATTACAAATTTAAAATAATAAAGGATGAATACAATGTTTACCATCATTTGAGGTTAAACAAAATAATACATAACAGTTATTTGAGGTAAATACGAAAGAATACAAAATGGCGGATCCCCATTGAAGCTATAAGATGGCCCTTTAAGACAAAATGGTTGAACGTTACCTTTTCCTTCACTTTTCACTTCCGTTTCTTTGCATTCTTCTTTCAAGCCTGGGTCGTCGTCAAAGACTCCACTGAATACCTGCAAGAAAGATACCAATTCATGTAATTCATTTAAATCACCATTCCTTTAAATATGACTGTATATCAAGGTTTTCATTGACAAATCATCTAAAGAGGTTAGCTTATCATTTGAAGGTGCTCAGAACTCCATGTATGTAAATGAGTAATCTAAAATAATCCCTGTACACTTAATCCGAAACTTTTGGGAACTTATGTATGAATTTGCATATTCACTCGAATGACACTCAGAAAAGCTGTCTCCTTCGAAGATAACAGTGCCTGTTACTTGCATAATCTTTTTTTTTCTGGAAATAAAATTCCTAAAATGTACTAAAAACGGAGAAGCATTACCTTGCAAGTTTGTTCATCTTTGTGGTATAGTACGATGATTATCTCCCTTAGACAGCTGAGGGGGTTGTTTTGAGAGAAGACCGCTACCCGGTCCTTGAAGACAGTAGCCACCACCTCACTGGGGTACTTCAAGACTCCAGTCCCTAGGGCAGGGAAGGCAAGTGTCTCATACCCTTCTGCTGAAGCCAGTTCTAGACAGGAATCTATGATACGCTCCAGTGTCTGAGAACATAATATAAACAAATTCAATATGATCCCATAGATCCGCTTATACATATGGCATTGAGTATGTATCATAAATAAGTTCATAATTCAAATTATCTCGCTAAATGTGTATTTTTACTATTTTCATCCCTATTTTGAAAAATAATATTGTTTTCACTTCCTTTCGATGGTAATCGAAAAACGGCAATTTTGAACCATTACAAATATTTGTTTTTGATCGGAATGTAGGTATGAGTAAGTAACTCTTACAATTTTAATGAATTTAGAATGACGGTTCCTTACATATACGCTAATATTTTGAACTAAACTCATGTTGATCTAAATTTATTTATGCAATGTCCGTTTTGTGATCACAAATCACGACCATCACTATCCGGAACTGAACTTCCATCATCATAAATGTTTTTCGGGAACTATTTTTTTCTCGATTGCAAAGAACTATTGATACAGTTTGACATATTTGTCAGGATACTCTGTGTCACTATGTCAACAAAAATAGACACATTGTTTAAGCGAATCTTAACATAATCATGTATATATACACAAGGAACTTAATTAAGTACCCCCTTTTTTGTAAATTGAATTTTGGTGCTCTTGGACTATTTGGATTAATTTGATGCATTGACTACTCCAGACATAACATTTGCTTTTTCATTGACTATTTAATTGAAATAAAATTCGCTAATCTGCAAACATAACGACAATTTGTGAAAACTGTGAGACTACTGAAATTTAGCCAAATATAACTATTGTAACAGGGGGAAAACTACACATTAAACTTTGGATGTTATGAATTAATAATAACATGTTTGATCCCTAGCTGACATTCTTACACAAAAACCCATTTCATCAATCATGATAAGAGGCTAGGAAGACATTGATTTGTCAGTACTTTTTTATCAAAAATTGATAAAATGCCAACACAATCTTAACATCTGTGGGTAAATTTGAGATTCCTTGAGTTGAATTTGTTGATCAAACACTTCTTCTTCCTTTAGATAAGCCATTATCACTGACAGTGAACAATTTATCTCTATGTGCAGTTTTCTTTAAAGTCGATATTTGATAATTTTGTGATTTTGAAGGTTCACACTGCTTTAACGATTGTCCTCTGCTATGAGGTTATTTATAACAACGTCACCAATTCACTCAAAAGACTGGTAATAATCACATTGCAGCAAAACAAAGTGACTTTCATTTTCAATTTGAAGGTAACTTGGATTTTGACTAAAAAATACCAAGTCTTTGTAAAACCAGTTATTCAGCGACAGTGAATAGTAGGGGAGACCAGGGCAAAGCGCGCCCCCTAACACATAAACGTGTTTTACTTGCCATATTAACATGTTTAGAATGCAACTTGCAGCATGTCGCTAATTCTCATCAGATAAACTAGAATATGACAAATGCTTTTTAACCTACCATGCCTACTTAAAGAGATATTAGCGAAAATGTATTTCGACAAAGGCGGTGCACTCTGCCCCGTAGGTTTGGGGCAAAGTGCCCCATGCGAAAAGACACACAATTGTGATATGTCAAACACCTATAATAAGCCATTACCATACATTTTTTTTAAAGTGCCATGCAGCTTACAGGAACCCTTATAAAAACTAAACAAATAATAAAAATCTAAGCTCAGTATTCAAATAAGAAAAAAAAAATTCATATGTCATGGACCTATATTTTCAAAGTTCTTATCCAAAAACTTAAATGATTACCAGCAAATATATGAAAGAAAAAAAGAAATTGATTGGTTTGAAAGACAAATTTAACATTTTACAAACATTTAATCTCTGTTGGACTTGCCCATACCGCCTATCTTCTTAATTGATTAGGGATAAAACAAAATATCTGATGAATATCAAACGAATATTAAAAAATCAAAGAAAATATATGTGTTGTTAAATGAAACAAAAACCCTATAATTTATAATTGTATACTATATTCTAATACCAATTTTTAAAGGAAAATATAGAATGAAAATAACAATTCTATTTTACTATATTTGCTTCTAAAATTAACTGATAACTCTGAAGCTTTAATGTGGTGACCATAAATAAATATTTTAGATCACTCGGGGCAAAGCGCTCCCCCTGGTTCACTTTGCCCCTTTGAGGGTAGTATTCGATTTTTGCATCATAGAAAATAATTAGAGCAACGAAATGCAATTTCTTTATTTAAAGAATAGATGATTTATTTTTGTTTAATAGGTGCCCTAGAGTTAAATGTTGCGTTTTAGTTTTATGTGAAATATTGGAATTCGGACATATTCTTTCGTTAAAGAAAAATTACGTTTTTTCAACTTTTTGCAACATTTGGTAAGTCTCCAACTCACGCTAACGATGCAAACGTCGATCACAAAGTTTCTTAACGTTTAACCACGCCATCTGTCGATCGTTAAGGAGAAATAACGCTTATAAGTCACTTTGCCCCGACGGCGCGCTTTGCCCTGGTCTCCCCTAAACCGAAAAAAAGATTTCGTTTCCACAATGCTAAATGATCATTCTATTAAAAAAAACTACTGTTTGCCTGTACATTTGTTTTGTTTATTATCAGCAGTATTTTTCTGTTTGAAAAAGTGGGGGTGCTTAATTAACTTTTGTGTATATATTTATACACCGAAATGTAGTGTACGTATCAACTCAAGAGCGAAGTTTTCAAGTTATCGTGAACCACGAAATAGTCATTGAAACGATTGTGACTGCCATTTTTTTGTGTGTATACTATGAACTTTATAAACACACAGAAATCAGTTCTTTTCCAAACCTCTAGATTTTTTATGTTGATGTGTATGTGTATGTCTCTATATTCTGGAGGACAAAACACCAATAACAAACTATGTAGATGTCACTTAATTCTCTAAGTAGATCAATATTTCTAGGATGCTTGTTGATTAAATTATATTTAAAAAGATATATAAAAACTGCGTTTTAGCAAATACGTAAAACTAAATATTCTAATGATAAACTCAAAGGGACATGTGACAGGAAAATGCACAAAGGGTATAATCAAATAAACCAGATGGTATCACCGCCAGTTTTAAACAGGATACTAGTATTCTGATAACGGAAACTACATTCATTGTTTCTAGAATACGGAATTAAAATGTCTTTTGTTGTAATCTATTATTTTTTTAATGAAAATAATAGATTTTTGGATGTAAATTCATATTTCGCTGCCTAGTTTCAATCAGAGAGTGAGAGAGAGAATTGTTTATTAAAGTGTCAACAGTTATACAGACAGACATTCACATGACAGTTGGCATACAGTGTATAGATATATGTAACTGCATGTACTTTATTACAGGATAAAAATATGGTTTAGCCATATTTGGTAGATTATTTAAAAAAATTAATGTACACGTGTATATGCCAAAATTTGGATAGTCAAAACAATGAGTAAAAAATGATAGCTTGCCAAATTTAAAAGAGATATAATATTATATGTTTGATTAAGCCTTAAAAGATAAGTGCAGGTGAAAAGGGGTAAACTTATTATAGATACACTTGTTCGTGAAATATAGCGGGACTGGGCGCTAATATAATTTTCAATTTGTTAAAATTATGAAGGATATAAATATGTCTTCAATTTATATATGAATAATAAAAGTTATTTCATTTGATATAATTCTGATGATAATTCTGCTTATCTAATGTCCATTTCAAATTATATTAAAGACGCTTTAATTTACGTAATTTATTTAACAAATAGCAACTCTGAATACATGTATTATGTAAATTCTGCACGTGGGCCGTAGGCCTTTCTACTAAATAAACGATTGATTGATTTGATATATAAACAAAATAATGTGTTCAATCTAAAGCATATTTTATTCTTGTCATTATTCATTTAATTCAACGTCATAATGGAATCTAAAACGAAACATCATTTTTATTTCAAAACGTTACTTATTCATAATAGTTATTAAAAACTTCAAATTTGAGTGTATAATGAAACTTCCTTAACGACCATATTTTTGGAAATTTTCACATGAATGTAAATATTCCTTGGGCGTAACTATATTTTTTTTATAGTTTAAGCTTAGTTCCGTGTCATCATTTAATCTTAATAAGAGTTGGTTGAGTAGGCTATGTCATCGATATTTCTTGAAAAGTAGTTTATAAGAAAAAATAGAAAACAATGACAATGTTAAGTATCGATGTTATTATTTTCTCATCATATAAACAATTTTCCTAATAAAACAGTTCTTAGTTGTTATATTAAATGCTGAAATTTCACATGCTTCAATTACTTTTAACTTCCTCTTTAGGTAAAAATGAGATACGTTTTTCGCTCTCAATTCCACACTACATGTTCAAAGCGCTTCACACATTATCCTGTTGAAAGAATAAACAACTTTCTTTTAATCTAGCTGTATGCGACCGATCTCGAAATCGGTGCGCTTTTATGGTTTGATATTGACATTAGCCATGGCCAAACTCAATACCGGCTATATCATTGTACTGCAGCATGGACAGAGAGTTTCTTGCTCAAGGCGACACAAACAATCCCTCAACTTAAGTTGCAGTTTGTGACAGGGAATTATTTTATATCATTATAAGCTCTCATATTCACCAGCATAACACAGTCTACCGTTCATCACTGAGAGTTAGTTTGTACGACATCCAGGTTGTAGTTAAGATGTTTACTCAATAGCCATTTACATTACGTATTGA
This sequence comes from Steromphala cineraria, assembly GCA_916613615.1. Lineage (NCBI taxonomy): Eukaryota > Metazoa > Mollusca > Gastropoda > Trochida > Trochidae > Steromphala > Steromphala cineraria. The sequence continues at coordinate 28,404,750 of OU744731.1, forward strand.
AAAGCAAGTCTAGATATGAGGTTAGCTACCTACAACACGAATATTGCTGTTATCTGGTATATTATAGTTCAATACCATGATCTAATATGTCGCACATTGGAAGATGTACAAAACAGATTAGACATATCAGGAAAGGAAAAAGAATAATAAAGTGACGGAGAAAGCCTGATGCCAACGTTTGGATACGCGTGGAGCACAGTGGTGTAGCAGTTAGCATGTTAAAGTCACGCCAGAGACCCGGGTTCGAACATCAACATTTGTTTACTTAGGTCTCATCCTGTGTTGTGTCCCTGGGCAAGACACTTCATCCACATTGCACTCAGTTGTACAGATGGGTTTCTGAACAAAGGGGAAGTACGGACCTATATGGTCGCATGGGCTTGTTAGTCGGCACCACTGAATATACTATCCCTCCAGGGTAATAATACTCATGGCGCTTTGAGCATGCTTTGTCATGGAAAGCTATTATTATTATTACCTGCATTTACCTCTGTATGTACATAAGGGTACTCACCTCCTTTGCTTCTGGGTGGCCAACCCACCTTGGTAGGTTACAATGATAGATGTTCTTGCAGGGAAGTTTCCAGCCCGAAGTCACCGCCACATCACCGGGTTTTATCCCTTCGGGGTACTTGGTTTTGCATTCTCTCTGTAGGGAACTCCCAGCCGCCTTCAGAAGAGAAGCGGAAACGGCACCATGGGACAAATTCAGACCTACGTTGACGGTGTTTACTAGGGCGTCCGCCTGTTTGAGGAACAATACACATTTCAGTACAAAGTTGTAAGTGACCCCGATATCTTATATTCTATTCATAATTTGTTTGTTGCGTATAACAAATACTTATGGACCTAGGCAAAGATTATTACTTCTTCAGATGACGTTTCGTCAAGACATCTTGGCAAATATATGTTACCAAAATAGCACAAACATGTGAATAAATCAATTCATATTATGAACATAAAGATCATTTACAAAAGGTTAGTCTAGAAGAGAAGGTTGCTCGACGCTTTTGCCTGATAGCTCAACACTTGATATCACATTTTCAAGTCAATGAAAATATCACAGAGGGGATGACGTCATGTGTACAATGGTTTGACGTCACTCCTACAATCAACGCGATGTCATCGCCGTCGCTAAGTTACGATCAACAATGGTATGACGTCGCCTGAAAACTCTGGAGTCTAAGACCTTTTGGACATAAATTAGAGGCATGTTATAAACAGAATATCTTTTGTTTTGGGTGTGATATCACTTATCTCTCATCTCGTGACGGGATAAAGCCTATATTTTCGTGAAAATACTTGCTTCACTCCGTCACTCGATGAGAAATAAGTGATATCACACTCAAAACAAAAGATATCCTCTATTATTATATGATTGAGGGTGAGATACTCTGTTCTATCAGTGAAATAAACCCTCTATCCGGCTACAGTGGCGATAACCTTTATCGCCACTATACTGAGTCAAGTCCAAGAGTTTGACGTCACGTAACAATGGTCTGACGTCATGAATTCTCATATGACGTCACACTGTTACCGCGGTGACGGGCTCTTCCAAGCGGCCGCTAAACATGAAAGTGACCTTTTTGACGTTATTAGAAGGATTTCATCATATAATAAAAAAGAATATATGTCAATTTTTGACAAATACCATGTTTATCTCATCTCGTGAGGTAGAAAAGTTAAATATTTTCACTCTTGGCCGCGTAGCAGATCTAGAGCGCTGATCTTAATTGGGATACAATTGACAATTTCACACCATAGTTGATCGTTAATGTCAGCTGTGGCAGGGCAGGAACGCACAGCACTCACCCGTATCAGAAACTGTGATGTATTAATATAAGTGTTGTGAAGCTTGTGATTCTGAATCTAATTAACTGAACCTAAAAAATCTTGCGTATTGTCATCACATTATTAAACAGAGATGATGTGATTAACTTAAGGTCATTAAATGTTTACCTTGGTTGTAGCGAGTTCATTGTAATGGACGATTATTCGAATTCCTGCTGCCGTTGTCGTGACGTCATCACTCTCAGCATCTATCAAACATATCGACATGTAAAAATGTTAGGTAAAAGCAGTGTAGATACCAAATGGAATTTCAATTTTACCAACTCATTTCAATTATACTTAATTGAGACTTACATTCTGAAAAACATTTTATCAAAAACAACAGTTTTCTTTAAGATGAGAAAGGAGCCTCGGAGAATTTGAAATTTTATCTTGCTTTTATAGAGGCTTTGTTAGGTCAAAATAATATTAACTACAGTCTGAATACTGAATTATTAAGTACATACATTCCTTAAAGAGTTTGGTCCCAAGTATTCTGTTGTTTCTTTCATTGTTGAACACCTGAAATTAGATGGGAAAATAGATATAAATTGTAAAATTATGCGACATTATGCGGATGTTAAAACAGTCTGAAATAACATCCTTAACCCAGACCTGATGATGATTATATTCTTCAAATGTTTCATTTAAAAATATCTTGTGGCGTGTGGAAGATCTTTCTGAGACCTACTAGACATAATCTAGTTAAAACTAGCTGTAGTGTATACGCCATAAGTCCTCACGTTACATCTAGATACTAACCCACCTGGTCCGTGTCGCGCATGCGCGGAAATCAACCAATGGAAAAAGAACTGACTGGTCTCTTTGAATCGGACAGCCGGGGCCCGCCGCTCTTGCTTGATGCGAGTAGTTTGATTGGCTGATTGAATAAAGCTTTACGAGACTTTACCTTGAAAGATACCAGGGCATAGATGAAGCTACGTGATAAAATACGCGGATGTAACAGAATGTGTAATATAGAACTGCATAATAAAGGATAATTACAAATCTTATATCAAAATATTAAAACTTACATCATAGGTGTCACCATCCTTCGCGTCAACAACAATGTTGATAAGTTTTATTCCACTGTTGGTGGTCTCTTCATAAGACAAGATTGCATCCAAAAAGGCCGTGGCTGCGGTGACCTGTGGGTAACCACCTTTTTCACATCCGAGAGCCGGGAAAGCTATAGACGAATAGTTTGAGACGTCAGCTTTGTCCAAGCACTGCTTTATCAACTCTTGGTAGTCCTGTAGGAAGAAATAATCTTGAGTAAGGGCACTATAGGAATACTTGTTTTTAAGATATCATAAACTATGTCCCTTTCAAAAAAATGTACGGAGCTTATCTTTTACCACCTTAGGAATGGTTTTGAAAGTCCTCTTGTCTACGATGTGATGAGACTAGAATAAACACTCTTCTGTTCGACTGGTTGTAAAGCTAACCAATATGTTTGACACATAGTCAAATCATTACATCATGTATACCTAAAGAAACAACTCAACCTTCAACTTGTTTCAAACATTATGCAAACATTGATTGCAACAACACATATAAATATCAGTAACAATATCCATGTTAACCCAATCAGTTATTGCGCACAATATGCTAAGATTTACCTTTATGTAGAACCCTCTGCTACCATTTTGTATGATGAAAATAATAGATAAAATATAGATGATAAATACATCATAAAAGAATTAAAAAAAGAAAAAACTAATTATGAAATAAAATAAGAGAGACATAATGATATGATAATCAACAAAATAAAGCGTAAAGAGGATCTTTTTTACTTAAAGAAGATTGATATAAAGAAGAAAAGGAAAACTGCAAAATCAAATGACCAACCTCAATTCTGCTGCTATCTGACGACCACCTAGGTACACAGCAATGGAAGATGCTCTTGCACCTGAGGTTTCCCCCTGAAGTGACCGCTACCTCCCCAGGCTGTAGACCCCCCGAGAAGTGCCTGTTTAAATGGCCCTCTATCAAGGATCCTGCCTCACACAAGACACTATAGACAGGCCTTCCTTCATCAGGACTGTGTATGTCAGGTACTGGATTCACGATCACGTCAACCTGAAGGCAAGTTATAGATCAGGGGGTAGATATGAATATGATGACATGATATGTGTAGTAGACCTTCCACTGTAAGGAGAAATTTGGATTTTTTCGCACACAAAAGTGATATTGGTCAATGGTTATTTATTTCATCTTTATCTTTCATTTTTTAGTTTTTATTCTGAATGGTATGTGCATGGTTATTTAACTTAAATAACAAAGGAAGGACTCACCAATTGTTGGGAAATTTCCCCCTTTATGACGTTCACGTGCGCTTCCAATTTCTGGTCCTCTGTACAACGTTAGGAAAATGTATTAAAACAATATTCTATTCATTGTTATGAGTATTAAAACGCGTGGGTAAGAAAAGCATTTAGGGTTGCCATGACAATTACTTACCAAGACCTTCACACCCGAGCTCCACCTCCAAGACACAGTTAAACTCTTCCTCTGCCTCTTTGATCGCCGAATCTCCTTTGAGAGACTGACAGAACTTCGAAGCTCCCTTTGTAGATAGATCCAAGTTATGTTGAAAAACTCTATCACTGACTTTTTGCACTTCTGTTAAAGCTGAGGCTACCTGCCCACTAGGACCTTTAATCGCAACCATACAATAGGCATGGTCGAAGGAGATATCAACTTTATATTTGGACTTGATCTCTTCTAATTCCATTAAACATGTCCTTTTCAGCACTAGAAAGATACCCTTTTCTAATTGAACCCTTTGTGTCTGTAGAGCACTCTCTTTTGTTGCTTCCTTGAGTTTCTCCATGACGAACTGCTCGACACTAGGCACGGCAATAAGAGCTGCTTTATGTTCCTCGCCCAAATAGTCAACGTAGAAAGGATCTACTGTGGTCTGGCTAATGGAATTAAGCACCCTTTCCCAAACTTCCAGAGACAATCCGTCGGTTTTGATGTACCTCATTTTCACAGATTCCCTGATTATCGTGGTTGCCTCTTCAAGCACATTCGGTACTGAGTATACCCACAACTCATCCGATAGAACCAGAAATGTAGCCTCAATATTACTGGCCCTCAAAATACCATGTATGTAATTTTGAAATTCATCCATTGTGTACGCTTGCAGACAATAACTGGTCACATTTTCTACAACCTTACATTCAACGCGATTCAGAATATGTTGTATTTCAAACTTTGCTTTTGTAATGTTCAAATCTGGACCAGACAAGTTAACAGTCAACATGCTCCTATCGATTTCAATTTTCAAATCTTTGTACTTGGCAGAAAACTTCGAAGATATGTCTATAGCCAACAAGTATTGCAGTTTCCAAAGTTCCATGCCATGTAAAGATGCCCTGTGGATGCTTGCTTCCTTGCGTTCCTGCTCTTCGGCACTTCTCACAATTTCGAGAATTTCTTCAGCTACTTTAGTTACCATTGGCATATCTCCTACTATGACAACACCAGGGAGATCATCAGAAGCTATCAACACCAGCAAATCCTTGTCCAAATCATCAAACTTAGACAAAACCTTCCTATCCTTCATTTTTGTCCAAGCACTCGGCATCATCGCTATCTTCCTGACCATAATCGTCTTGAAGAAATCAGTGACAACAGCATCGACCTCATCCCTCCAAAGCTGGACATTTTCTTCTGAATTGGGTCTTTGGTCCACTTTGATCTCTGTCAGCTGGACTCGGTCTTCCTTGACCTCTGCCCATTGTACCTCTGCCCTGAATGTCTTTAAAAGATTCACCAGGTCTTTTTGGTACTTATCAGACGCCTTCAAGAAGGCAATTTTGTAGGTATCCAGATTTCTAAGGACTAGCACATTGACTGTCTCCCCGTCGACTACGTCCTCTCTTGACTTTTGTCGTCGGTATATAGAGGCTGAAAAGAAACGTTTGAAAATTAATTGTAAACAAAAAACAAGAGCGACAGGGAACGCTTTGTAGTCTCCCTGGCACCGCGACAGGAACTCCTTGAACGTAGGAGAAACGTTAAGGGTACTTTTTCAGAAGGGCATAGAAAAGTACTCATCATTTCTTAAATGCAATAGGGTATCATGGTTGTAGGAGTATATTAGTGCATATTTGTGGATAAAGGTTTAAAATTTTGATATGTTTGCTATGTCACTTAAATTTTGACTTGTAATACAAGTGGCAGTTGTAATATGTCAAAAAGAAAAATACTTACACATTAGCATCGACGATTTCCTGGGTCTTGATGGATCTCTATTGTCTTTCAGTTTATCTTTGAATTCATGGATATTCAAAGTTTGGAACATATCGGCCATGTCAGCTTTAAACATATCAAGAACACAGTTCCTCAGAGACATATAGGGATTCTCTTCTTCCTCTGGCTCACCAGCTTCTTCTTCTGGATCGAACAAATCAACATCGATTTCAAAGTGCAAGGAACTGCGAGGCTCCACAGCCATGGCCGCCATGCCATCAGCGAGGACTGACATGTCATCAGTTTGGGACTCTATGCCATCATCCAAGGACACCTTGCCACGGGCCGAGGCTACATTGCCATCAGTCGGCGATACAGGGCCATCAGAATCGGCCATCACACCATCGCCATAAGCTGCCATCGAGGGAAACTCTTCCTCTAGATCCGGCCTAAAGCCTCCACTCGCCATTGTGAAGATTTAGGCACTTTCTGTAACCATAAACAGTACCCATTATTACTAGTCAGATATTACTAGATGTGTACACGATCTTCTTCTATCGTATATCGATCCCTTGAAATGGTGAATGGTATGACGTTATCGTTATTGTTGGTAAGATACGCCTTCCTCAATATGGTAAGATTTTACTTCAGTAGAACTGTCATTGTTAGTTAACATTCACCCATTTCTTTAGTATTATAAATAACACCACTTTAACTTGCCCAGTGAGATACTAAGGAAGGCAGTCACTCGTTACGTACAAATAGTATTGCACAGGACTTCATGTAGTATTTTTGCGAATTTAATATTTTATTTTTGTTGTTTCATAGAGTATTAAGAGAAAACGTTAAGTATTATTTTCAACGATATATCTACTGATAAACGTCAATGATTTTAATAATTTAAATTCTATCGCCGAGCGTCCAATCTGGAACAGATCTGTGGCGGTAAAAATTAACGCTATTACCCTAAAGGATTTGAACTTTTAAGTGAGCTACAGTACCTGGCCAAAAGTGAGTCATCAAACCTGAAATCCCATAGACTTCACTATCACAAGAATAATTTTCATAAATAAAGCAGAAGTCCGTCAAACTTCAAATTATTGTATATAGCAAGGAAATCATCTCTGCTTTTTATTAATAATTATATTTTATATTTCCGTTGATTAGTTTTTGAATGACAGTTGATAAAGCAACACATGTACAGCTGTTTTATGCCGCCGCTCCATTGACCACCATGGAGAACATTACAAGTATGCCTTCAATTTCTGACCTTTTTTGCTTAAATAGCTGCAGCATTCTAAATAATCATTCGATTACATAATGTAAGTTATTTACATGTAGCTGAGTAGATGACTCAATTTGCAGATAACGTTTAAGGAGAAATTCTGGCAATGATTAATTAATAAAAATTATTTTTGCAACGGTTAATTAACATGCAAGTTTATGAGAATTTCAGTTTCGATAACTCATTTTTGACCAGATACTGTACTTAGCGCCTCGAGCGCCCATGAAGGTCAAACTTTCCCCATGCTCAGGTTTCCTATTTGTACAGCTGGGTGGTCTAAGTGCAATGTAGATAAAGTGCATTACCTCAGAACAGAAAATACCAAAGCCCCGGTACAAAGGTCTGGGAAAGATGATACCAATGTTTCGTCGACACAGGACCTAATTAAGATATGACCACAATACGGAGATCTATATCTGATTAGCCGTATGTTAAGTATAGCTATAGCAATGATTGATAACAATGAGATAATGGTAGGCTATAACTAGAGGCGCCACCGAGAAATCTATATATTGAAGTGGTAAGGAAGGGTATCGTTCCTCATTTCTGTATTCTATAAAAGTGTATTGCAATATACTGGTACTTTTCAAATTCTTCTGCTTTCTTGTCTAAATATGAGCATTACGAAAAATCTTTAATGCTCAGCTATGAGCCGTTTTGGAAAGGAATATTGTTCAAACACTATTTATGACCTGTATACGTATTTGAGGTATTTTCACAACACAACTTCAGACTTCATTAAGAACTTTCCGTAAGATCGTGTTTTATATAGTGGTGTTATTTAAGCAATTTTAAATTTAAATTGCTCATTTTCAAACTCTCGATATATTGGATAATTTCAGAAGTGTGTACCGATTCGCATTACTTTGCTCCTGTATTGAAATATACCGATTTACACCCCTTGGGCGGTTATATCCCTTCTTTTTTGTATTGGTTTTAACTCATAACTACCTTTTTATAGGTGTTTACCACTTACACCCCTTGGGAAGTTATTGCCTTTATTTTAGTTGAATGTTATGAGCCGTGAGCTCCATCCGCGTAGGTTGGTTATCTCATAACCACCTTGGTCGGTTATGAGATTGTAAACAATTTCAAACAATTGGACTTGTAAAATTTGGAGTTTTAATCAAACAAGAAAGTTAAGATTTATGAACAACGAAAGTGGGATTCGAACCAGGGACCTCTATGTTGTCAAGCAGCGCTCTTACCAGTTGAGCTACCGTGGATCCATTCCAGTTGATGTACATTTTTATGTGTCTTGTTTGGTTTTTTATTTTCCCCTATAAATATTTATTAATATTGCAATAAAATAGTTTATAATGTAACGAATCAAGTTTTTAGTTCTTAAACCCTTAGCAGGGGGTATTCTAAGTAGTCTAAAATAGTATTCTTATCAAGACATATCAAACCCGCAAAATGGAGCACTAAAACGTTTTTCAATTATTTGTATGTAAACCAATTTAGTTGAAACACCGTAATTAAATAGCTTTTATTGTAAAAAATCAAGCGTTTATTTCTAAAACCCTAATATGGGGGTATTTTAAGTATATTTTCTTATCAAGAAATGATAAACCCGCGAATGATATCAGTAAAACTTTTTTAAATTAATTTATTATTAACAAATTAAATTGAAACCATTGCAGAAGTCTTCCGCGGGAGTGTAAGTCAAATAATAACCCGTTTGCCTCGGGTTATGGAAATAACCTCTGCTCGGGCTACGCCCTCGCGAGGTTATTTTCCATAACCCCTCGGTACCGGGTCATTATTTACTACATACCGAGTGTACCGCTTCCTTCTTAGCAGGTCGATATGAAAAACATACAGAATATTATACTAACAAATATTTAATGAAGTGCTCCGTATATTAAGCCCAGTCGTTATGATATAATCTAATTCATCCAAGTTCGAAAACAGAACCTCTGAAAAGCCGATAATTTGGTAGAAATAATCGGAAGCTCGATCGAATATTTGATAACCATTAACTTTAATCCTGACAATATATAGATCAGAGCAGGTTTCCTAATTAATTTACTTACCTGAAAGTAATTGTTACAGTCTCTCATGTTTATCTAAGTTTTCCTCAATCGCCTGTTCATGTTTCTCATCTTAGCAGTATAATCACATCACCGAGTCAAGAAAATCTGTATTTAACTGACATTGAGACACTAGACAGCAAGCGAACCGAGCATCATGTGATATCGCTTTTAGATTTGACAGACACGCTACTCTGGGTATAGACACCATGTGCATGTTTCAAACCTTGAACTCCTGTGTTAACATTCGCAACTCAACCAAATCACTGGCCTCAGAAACATTCAATGAATTTTTAACTGATATGATAGTGCGATTGCGTTAAAATCCCCTCACTATTGTTAAGGAATCAATTGAACGCAATATCATGGTAGCGGTAGGCTCTTTAGACCACATACCTACACTGAACACCGAATGTCGCAGCTCGGGCAGAATAATCTAATCACTGACCCGAGAGAGATATTTTATGAATCCAATGACCTTTCTATTCAGCCTGTTTCTCTCACTAGCTCCATATTACATTCGCCGAAAAACTCCGGACAAAACAACAGTTGAGTTTGTTTTCAATTTACGTCAAATCCTCTAACGCTGTGGGTCAAAGTTCACAGAATAATAAATCACTCTGGAAATATATGTTATATATGTCACTGATAACATAGGTAATTACTCTCGCCAAACTGTATATAACATTCGTCAAGAAATCGAGACACTACAACTAAAGGGTAGCTTCAACATATATGAATACATTAACCTTGTGTTAGTTCACAAAATATCCAAAACATTCTTAAAAGAACTTTGTGTAAATTCAATGACAACACAGAGCGAGTTATTGTCACCACACTATATACGTTACGCTCACAAATAGATTTAGACACTATAATAGTCGAGTTAGCTTCAAATCATATGGTGCATACCTTAATGTTAGTGTTAATGTCCACTCGTCACTCTTCGCTCATATAATGAGCTGAGATACATTCGATGAACGTAGACATTAACCCTCGGACAACAGACAGCGAATGCCTCTCACTATAAGCTTCATTTGTAACCTATCAGATAATCAATATATAGTTGCCAACGGTCTATATTTACTTCCTTGTTTAACGATAAAATATTTAATATATACAACTATTGCGACTCAAGTTTTTACCCGCTGAAATAATCTATGGCAGTTTACCCACAGGAAGATCTATTTATATCGTCTATGCGCTATCCGTATTTTACGTCATCTGTAAATGAGTATTAATATTACCCAGTAATCAAAGCCACTGTAACCCCTCTTTGTTCTCAACAGGATGTACGAATGTTGATGTGTATCCTAGAGAAACTGTATTATCAATAAGATGCCTAATTCAAATCTGTAACTAAGGCGTTCAGCCATTTTCTTAGATGAACACATTGCTATGGTTTCGAAATTGCCTTCCTGTTTCAAATGCAACTATTGCTAATATCTATATTTGAATCCATACCTTCATTTATCAATATGGATAGTAACTGTTTGTCCTAGTTACTGAATATATCGCATATCAAATAAAACAGCTTTTCGGTCTGATTAATTAATGTGACGTCACAATGTTCATGGGACAGTAGCAATAGTATTGTCAGCAGTTTTCTTGCGGATTTTGACGATTTGATTCAGCTATTGATAAATAAGAAACTAAAGTCGCCCTGTTCAATAACATTTTTATGAATCTCTTGAACGTGATTCGTTTTCGCTCGTTAAATACAAAATCATATATACTATAATCTTGAACGTTATTCGTTTTCGCTCGTTAATTACAAAACCACATATACTATAAAAAGGTCCTTAGATTATGTACGGAATAGGTGTTTATATACATGTGCAATGGGTACTAAATCATTGATAGGAGAGTCTAAAGAAATATGTCTTGAGGTTGGATTTGAAGGTGTCAATTGAGAAAGAGTTTTTATTGGGAAGTAGCTATAGAGTTCCAAGAGACGACAGCAGCATAATGAAAGGATCTTTTTCCATAAGACGACAGATTTAATTGTGGCACTTTGATCAGGAATTGAGTATTCAAAATGTTTATCTTCTAGAAGGTAATAACGAGAAAATTAGCCTTCAAAAGAGAAAATGCCAATACTTTTTTACCATATCATAGTGTCGACTGTCTGAGGATGACTGTTCGAGTAACCAAACATTCACAGTTCCCACGCCTCCCCCCCCCCCCCCCCCCCCCATCCCCAAAAACCCCAAACTCATTGGCTACTAGTATCTATTGAGACAACTTATTTACAGAGGTTGAAGCAGTATATATATATTATCCGTGTTTGCCCTTACACTCATTTTATAGTAGTAATGTCTATAGATAAAAGCTTCCTCTTTGCATGTTTATCTGTGACAAGATGACTATACTATATGCCTTGTTTTCTATTTCGGGAAAGGGTTTATCAGAATCATTCACAAGGAAACAGTATTAAGCAATGAAACATTAATCATGATAAAATTGATGGTAAAATTTGAATTGTCTTATGGTCAACTCTATACTAAATTTATAGACTGTATCTTTAAAATCTAGGCCATGGTATCCTTTCACGAAGCAACCTTAACTAAGTTTGACCTTAACTGCACTAAGGCTACCTGACTTAAGATCACATATGTACTTTGTGAAAGAAGGCCCAGTACTTGTGTACTTTCTTTGAGGATCCCTCTCAAGTCCTGCTAAAAGAACTTGATATACCATAAATACAACGATCGTTAGCTGTTAAACAACGATGTCTTCAAGTTGATAAAAAGCTATAAGTTGTTTAAAAGGGAAAACAAGTTGCGTTAGTCACGACATTCACGTAGCATAAGAGAACAAAAACAAAGAAAGCTATAGAACAATTAGTACCTTGTTTATCTATATATAGATAGATTATATGTAGCTCATTCCAAACAATGTATACAATCTATAGCGTGAGAAATCGATGATATTCAGAGCATGAAACTGTTAATATTTTTGAACCTTTGATCACCCACTAGATCGATAAGCAACTGCGTCCCAAAATGTATTCCATCTATTTTAATTATGTGTTCATAAACAAATGTTTATTTTATTCGGACGAACGATATTTGATTTTTAAAAATGTATAAAGAAATATCAATTAATTAATAATAAAACTATAAATTAATGTTATCCACAGCCGGAAACTGATCATATTTTGTACTGAAACCGACTACCATCTCGAAACCATCGGTAGTCTAGATGGAATAAGTAACTGCATCCCAAAATATGTTTCATCAATATAGAACATAGAATGGAAATTCATGCTGCGTTGGACTAACTATATAAATTTTGATTTTAATGATAACAAAGATAACGTGCGTCTAGTTTAAATAGGTTGATCAAATTATTGGAATATACGATTTTATTATGAACGAAATACATGTATGACACTTTTTTAAATTGTTTGTAAAAGATTCTTTTTTTTTCGTTATGTCTAATATATGATGATAAAGAGATTCGCAACGGTATGCTGGGGAGATTAGGAAGTAGATGACAAAACTTTTGAGATGCAGCTTAATGAGCGTATGAATCAACCACTTATGACAATTACAATCACTCAATGCATTAATTTTATCTCTGATTATATCCCAAGATTTCTATTTCTACCCACAGGGAAGTTTCAACGAGCCTGGTCATCTCATAAATTTCCGTTAGACATTTCAAACGCTTATGATACCGAGTGTGCTGAGGTTATTTATTCATACATCTATTTTGTCAAGGCGGAAGTTTTAAAATAGAGTAAGGAGTCATCTATTGAGAGTATTTTCACCAGTTTCTTTACCTGTGCCTTGTTGTATACCGGTACATTATCCTCGGGGATCGTGCAGCAAACCGAATGTGGATATGTATTGATTACAATCTAAGGGAGTTGACAACTCGTTCATCTTCACGTAAGTGTTATACTCTACCATTCATTTCAAGGAATATCTACTTAATCAACGTTCTTAATTCATGTACACATTTTGTTGGTTAAAAATCAATGTTTTCTGTCGCTTCGTAATGTGTAAGAAAGAGGTACAATCTCTGCCCCATAACCTTTACGCCTGCGTCTTTCTAAGGCTATTTTTAGCAATATTAGTTTCTATGAAGAAAAGGACACCATGAGAGATTGACTACCTGACAAACAACCGGGTTGGAAAGCGATCTACATATTTAGGCCCTACAACGTGTCTTCTGCTCTTAATCTTGTTGAAAACTACTTTTTACATGTAGTAAACTTACCTATAGGCAAAGTCCGACGTTGCAGAGTCACCCACGATAGCGAATGTCTGGTTGACTTAATTTCAAAAGATGTCCCTATTACGATCTCAGGTAGCTGAAATCTACTCACTGACTGTTGGACAAGGGTCATAGCTTACGAGTACTTTATGTTCATGTCATGAAAACCTCTTTCATATAACCATGTCCCAGATATTGTCAACTTGGTATATGTTTAGAACGCATCATCGACGTCAAAGTCTTATTTTGCTAAGTGATATTTTGCTTAATTTAATATATTGCAAAACTGAGCAACTGTATTAATGGTTAGCATGTCTCTTGGGCCAGAAACCCGGGTTCGAATCCCGGTAGAGAAACCAAAAAGCTGGATTTTATCCTATGTTGTGCAATGCACTTCATCCACATTGCATTCAGTCCACCCAGCTGTTAGAATGGGTACCTGAAACAGGTTGTACTGACAGGTTGTACGTGGTCGCAATACGCGATAAGTAGAAGCTGTTTACAATCCTTCAAGGTAATGTTTAGTGGTTTGAGCATGTCTGGGTAAACGATAAAGACGCCATATAAAGATCCACATTATCAACATCTATGAGGCTCTCCTAAACCTGTAATCCTTGATTGCATGTAGCCTAGTCCTGCTATGTACCTCTCTGCTATGTATAAACAAAACCAGTCTATCAGTTGTGAAATGTTTCAGTAATTCATTTCATTCGCATTTGTATTTCCTTCTACATCAGCCATATGACATAAATGTAACGACAAATATAAAATTCTTACCTGCCACCGACGAGTTTTCAACATCTAAGGGTATGCCACAACACCTCACGTATTTTATAACGTTAAGCCTTCACTTTAGCCATGACCTACTTGTATCATTTAAATCTTCATGAATGCATTGACCTAAGTTTATTCTAATGTATCCATGTAAGTGTACCTCTTGTAGTCAGACCAATGCAACCTGCTGATAAGATTTCAATGACGTGATACTACAGCGTGAGTCATGTATTAGAAGACAACGGGATATATGATTTCCCCATGACTTAATCATGGCAACCTCAATATGTGTACATGCACATGCACATCGTCATGTGTTGGCTTTGTAAACCTATGCAAACATATACAAGAAATATATAGCACTGTGTAACAAAAACTGTTTACCTAAAGGATCGCTAAGCCTTTGTGAAAATAGAGTAATAAAAGTGTAATGGCGGGTCTGTTTATTAAAAAAATATGAATAATGTACACGTGAAATAAGTTTTGTATCGAGTTTATACACGATATATTCAGAGTCAACCTGACATTTTTCTTTCAATTTCATTTTGTGAGTAAGCATGCGTTTTCTGGAAATCTAAGACGAAGATAGAAGATACGCTTGAATTACGCTGTGACGACACCTGATAGTGTAGACTGAATGTTCAGGTATCCCACTTCACGGTTGGTTGGGTTGAAAAGAAGGGTGCGATATAATTTGTATTTAATTGCGTAAATAGTGTATCGTACAAAAGCATTCTGAACAAGAATTGGGCGGTTGTTTCACGCTGTAGATATCAAAGGATATTGGGAACGTCAAAATAAGGTATGATAAGTACTGTACTTTATTGAAATTGAACTTTGTCTAGAAAACCTTCACAGAGCGAACAGTTACAGGAATTCAGGCTCCGTGCTTAGTATAGGGCTATGCTAATCATGTAATGTCGACATACAATGATTTTATGTATAGACATACTTTTTTGGTTGTTACTGTGATTATCAATGTTGCAATGTAACGAAGTGAGACAACAATAAAATATCTGTCTGTCTGTCTGTCTATCTGTCTACAGCTCCTTGGTGATAAGGTCACGCCGTAGGGGAATCCCCGTGAAAACCGACTTTCACTCCATTGGCTGGTATTCATAGGGCGTACGATTGAACACTAAGTGTGTGTATAGTAAACTGGGACATAACGAACATATTGTAGGGCAAATAAATGAATACTTTCCTCTTCACGATAAAAAGTAATGCGGAGATGTTTTTTTAACGTTTTGAATTACTGTATGGTCCCGGTATATTCGACATATTTGTCCTTATCCTCTCCTACATGCTTATATCTTTAGATGTTGTGTATGCGCAACCTATTTTGGGTACAAATTTATTTATTACGTTCCAACGTATGTATTAATTAAAATATAAGTTAAACCTCGGCAATCGTATTTTACAAACTAAATGCACTTTCAATAATACACAATTTAGTTCATTTAAATATATCTACATGAACATATGTATATGTTTATGAATATTCAATGTACAAGTTAATTATTTGTATTTTAATACAGGTATGCATATCTCCAGACACAAGTAGACTCTGTGAATTCACACCAAACGCCTACCATTGTACAAGTAACTATAGCATGTATGTTTATTGATCCAAATATCGATCAACACGTATTGATCGAGCCACAATTCAAACATGACAAAGCAACATACTTATATGTACATACCAAAGACATCACGTGTAACCCATTCAATTGCACTGCATATTGTGGTCCGACTGATTAACATGACAATAAAATCCTTCTGCATCAATTTTTAATAAAGTATACGTTACACTATACACTATATGTATGTCCATGTTTTAATATACACATTATAAATTTAGCTGGCCTTGTGATATATGGTATGCCTTAGTAGGGATCTGTTTATGTGTGTATATACGAGAAGCGACAGAACTAGGTTAAGAACGGAGACACATTCATACGTACACTTTGTGTACATCGCACACTGTACAGGCGGAGTATAATCGATCTTATTATGTATGTGGTATATATATGTGTACGGCTATACTAGACATGGGAATGACACATGTGACGGATGATTCACGACATTAAAAAGCAAAGATGACCTCAATCTGATACCTATACTTTGTGCTGACTGTACACTGCTTGGGCCAAATTGTTTGTGTATGGAGGTAAGTACATTGCAGAAACGAGAGGTGAAGGTGATAAGAAGATACTGACAGTTCTAACACGTAGCCTTCTTGGATACCATATATCTTGAACGTTTAGTTACAACGTGTGAGATAATCCATTTCAACTATGAGGCATGTTTCTTTTAACGTGTTGTGTATAACTGTTAGTGTGACGATACGCTTCAACCATGAAAGCATTCTTCTTATATATAACTGTTAGTGTGATGATCCATTTCAACTATGATGGCATGTTTTGTTAATCGTCTAATGTATAACTGATTTTTGTGATGATACGCTTCAACCATGAAAGCATTCTTCTTTGAACGTCATATGTATAACTGTTAGTGTGATAATCCATTTAAATTAAGATAGCGTCTTTCTTATAACATATTATCTATAGTAGTGTGATGATACACTTCAACCTTTCAACATTTTCTTTTTAACTTCTTATGTATAGCTGTTTGTGTGATGATACACTTCAACCATGAAAGCTTTTTTCTTTTAACGTATTATGTTTATATTTGTAGATGCTACATATCAACTATGATATCAATGTTTCACTTAAGACTTACGTCTAACTGTTTCTGTGTTGATACATTTCAAATATAGTGGCAACATCTAATTTATAACTGTACGAGTTATTATATACTTTCCAGAACTGAACATTGCACCAAATGATGGCAGACGCACGACGAAACCTGGTGAGGGACAGGATAAACAACTTTAACAAATCACAGGAATCAGATAGTGCCACACCCACAACTCGAGATGAAACAGGTGAGACATATATATTTATAAACACGTATATAGAAGCTATGCATCCCGGAAGTGTGTTCACTTATCAGTCGTGCTATGGATGTAAATCATTTGGACGAACTTGCGCTACCTCCATGGGTATGATAAAGTATCTTTATAATATATGCGTTTTGACCTAAACCATTATCAAAAATGATATTTGACTGCGATTTCATCTTGAATTGGATAGAACGAACGTATTCATAAGGTTTATATATTAAAATTTTCCTTCAGGGTAATAATGTACATTACCATCATTGAGAATTTCTGGAGTCATTACTGAGCGTTAAAATACGAAGTAGTATATATTAGGCGTTAATAATTAATATTATAATAATGAGTATGTACTTACATAATGTTCTGCTTCCCAACACCACAATAGAATCTTTATCCTAAGTAATCAAGGGAAGAGGCAGATAAAATACACTCTCTTGCTCGTCACGATATTTCCAACAGTGTGAGACTATTGCCTCGTTCCAAGCATAATGTAGAGCTACACCACAACACGGATACATCCTCTTTCCGCACCATTGTTTCTGACGAGTAGTTTCTGTCTAGTTACTATTGACCAGGAATTTTAGTTTAAATAAATATCACCACATGTTTTTGCATGTCACACTTGTTACGCGACAATGGTATTCGTAGTTTTAAAGGGGCAGTAGCACGTTTTTAGGGGGAATAAAAAGGTGATGTCAGGAAGATTAAAATTAATGGTTTCAATTGAAATTCAATTCAATGTATTTAAACTAAATGGAGCAGTAATAATTCATATATATAACTTAAAGTTTGGTCGTGCGATTGCTTTTTCTTTCACAAAATGAATTAAAGGTGTTCACACAAAATGGCATTCTCTCCCCACAGAGGCAACTCAGTCATACCTGGATTAGCTAACTGGGGTATGACTGAGTTGCCTCTGTGGGGAGAGAATGACAAAATGGCCGCCAATGGATTTTATGTGAATCTTCATACTTTGTCATCTGACTATGGATGATAGGCTTTTGGAATGAGATTTTTGACAATAATAAATTAAGTATTAACATACAATTATCAGTGAAAATTTAAAAATATAGAATTATAAAAAAAAGTGCTACTGCCCCTTTAAGGGGTTGATAATTAACATTTATTTTGAAGTAAATAAATTCTTTTCGGTCGTCAAGATGTGTGCATGAAATTTGAGATCATTTGTTTTATTCCGTCATGCATGTTATATCACATATTTGTTCTATGCAAAGACATAGATATTTGTAAGGGCTGAAATTGAATTATTATCATATCTTTAAGAATTGTAATTATCCCGACCTGATGATTTTGCCATTTCACAGCAATGGATTGCCCAATAGCATGAGCACCATTTGGTTATTTCCTCAATAGTTTAGACTACTATTTAAAACCACAAAAGTTGGTAAACCCATAGCTCTATTTTCACACATTTCGTCAGGAATATGTCGCATATATATGCGTCATATTATTCATTACCAACACGGATACATCTCGTACTCATGCCACAACGTAGAGGCGTTATACATATAATCACACATCATATTGAACACTTTATTTTTGCTTTGAAGGTATATCGTAAATGCTGTAAATGCGTTTACCTTTGTAATGTATATTATACGCATGGGGAAACTGCCGGATTCGTATGACGAAATTTAATTGCACGGTAACTATGTGATCATGAACAAAACCTGAAATATACCGAATCATTTGTGCTTGATGTATCTTATGAAATATAGTATAAATCATGCTGGAAGTATCAATTAAATATGGTATGTAATTGCATATGTATTTTGTAAGTGAGATCTAAGAATTATGATAAGAAAATATTATTTCAAATTTTAAGAATACAAATAAATCAGTGACGGAAAATTCATGAACTTTAGCTGATCGATACATTGAGATTTTGACATTGACATCATTATTTTTTCAAAACTAGGAAATTAAATATTATGCTTAATGAAGAATTTTGTGATTTTCAGTAAAATGTTTTCTTTATATATATATTACAACAGCTGCCACCCCTCCACGAAAAAAGCCTCCTCCGCCTCCTCGACCTGTCAAACCCAGACCTCCAGGTACCAGTTTTCCTTCCACACACACCACTGTCACATGTTTTCTCAGGGTATTTGGTATTTCACTAGGAGTAAAAGTAGGAGTGAAACAAATGTAGTCAATACAAGGCAATCTTTATCAAACAACACGATCGTAAAAAGGTTCCACGTTCAGTTAAGCTATGCTTATAGATATTGTATACACTTAGGTGTTCCTACTATAATGGCCTCCAGTAGTTTTGGCCTGATAACTTCTTCTACTACTACAGTTGTTTTGAGATGTTTGACTCGCTAAAGATATCACATTTGGCATAAACTGACATAGATTCATCAAATTTGAGAAAGGCAATTTTCTAAAACAGATTTACGAAATAAAATATATTGATTACATCTTTTCTTCATAACAAGATATAGTGAAATAACTTACATATTTTTGCAGATTGTTTGATCTTTTTTCGATTATTTGTACACATATGTCTACTGTACTTTATTGACTTTTGGAATTCGATGACATAGATAATATCTAACAAGGTTCAACTCGATTTCCAATTCTATGAATGAATTTGTGATGATTATTGATATGTCTGTTAACTGAACCGGTTAATGGTCACTCAATATCTATTTGATACTCTTAGGATGATATTAAACAATTATTGACTTCAAGTGAGGTTGATCCAATGATTTGTCGACCTTGGACACGTGATATTCACCGAGGCAACGCCGAGGTGAATATCACTTGTCCAAGGTCGACAATTCAATGGATCAACCGAATCTGAAGTCTATAATTGTTTTACTATATGAAAATAAAATTCTTGTATGTACTTTTTTTCCGTGAAAGTAAGGGACATCACTCTAATGCTTGAAAATATAAGGGACATAACTCTAATTCAGCACAGTCACAAAGCGATGCCTATTGCTTGATGAATAGCATTAAAAGTTATGTGCGGAGTTAGAGACGTAATTCTCAAATCTATTTTAGCCACCAGAGGTGCTTGGATTGTTATATCAACCTTTACATTGCTTGACGTCAATGCTGTCATGTGACCAAGTCGGCCAATCAGAAAGACGGAAATAGTCCATTCATATAATAATATATGATATTACCTTCAAAATTTGATTGTCTACAATATGGAAATACTCATTAACAGTTTAGTGGTGACAGATACAGCTGAACTTTAAATCTATTACCCGGTATGTTAATCTTTAAATGTTAACAACTTTATATACCTCTGTTTTTTCCTCTTTAGTAGAGCCACCACCTTTACCAGCAGCCAAACCAAGGAAACCACCACCTGTAACGGTCAAAGGTAAGTCAAATGTCATCGTGACATCAAATAGTACACGCGAACTACACCATATATATATGATATTCACGACTCTTATTTCATTTAACTAAAATTTATTTCTACATATACACAACGAACTGTTGTATTATCGTGAACTTCAATATTTATATACCGCCGCTAATTGCTGAAAAATTGCCCAAGTGGCGTTAAGCACTCACTCACTAACTCACTCACTTATTCAATATTTATATATTTTAAAACGAGTTCTCACAGTGACAGAAAACAAATAGTCATATAGCCTTTCACAGTCATAAATACTATGTTTCTGTGTTTGTTAAAGGACGACAATCAATCACGCTGACAATTAATAAATAAAGCAATACAATTAAGAGAACATGTGTGGCTTCATACCAACAACTCTTTAATCCTATGAAGAAGTTCATTATAGTGAACTAGCCGGTTTTCATAATTCTACCTGCAAATGTTATTACCATTTGCATCATATTATGAAAATAAATATCCTTTTTAACCAAGATTATTTTATAGTAAACTGACTAATTTACTACCTCTCTAACATAATGTCAATATAAACATGTTATTTGAATCAATGTCCTTTTGACCTCAGATCATTTTTTCGTTTTTGTTTCAAATGGCGTGCTTGTTATTTCAATAAACATATTTCACCTTCACTGTTCACATTGAAAAATGGCTATTTTATTCATTTTGTTGGTATTCACCGACGCACGTCTTAAGGAAAATCCCCCTCTTAAAAGCTCGCGATGTTGGGACACACCTTTATCATTACATCATATTTCGTATATTTTGACGGTTTAATAGGTAGGCGTTTGTAATATCATACACCGGATAAGATAATGTCATGTTAGATCTGGTTCAAAATTGAAATTGTGTAACTCAAATAAAGGTAAAAGAGTTTATTGGTCATATTTTGTATTCATTGAAATAGGATGTACCATGTCAACATGCAGTATTTGAACATAGTTGTGAAGTTGACTAACCTGTCTAGCCTGCTTCGAATATTTGATGTAGGTTTCCAAACCACGTATTTCACATCTATTAATGAAACTTACTGTACATGTATATCTTGTTTTATAGCAGATATTGCCTGGTGTAGTTTAATACCTATCGTTCATGTCGTATTCTGTAAATAAAGCATCATGTTGGGTTCCTTTTAAAATGAATTATCCAGAAGGTTTGCTTTTCAATGTTTTTCAACATTAAATTGCTCTCAAATAATAAGTCAAAGAATGGTTAAAGATACGTATTTATTTTTCATTCTTAAATATGATTTTGAAAAATGAAATTTATAATTTACACATTTGTATTTACTAGCTTTTGATAGGAAAACAAGCACTCAGTGTCAATGACATGTATGTATTACTACCTGTAATGGACAAATAGTTAATTAATCATCATTGATATTCATCAGGTGATGAATGACGAAATTGATTCTCAATAATTTCAAAACTTTCATAAACATTTTTGTTCATCCCTTAAGCTAAGCCGATGTATTTCCTCAAGAAAGAATTATGAATAAAAATAATGTATAAAATTACTTTTTGGAAAAAAGTAAATAATAATAATGGTTTAAATTAAATTTATTTATTTAATCATTAAGGTTAATTTTCTTTTTTCATGTTTTAGTCAACATATTATTAGTAAGTAAATCCTATTCTAGATATTTCCTGTCAGTCTGAGCAAACAAAATAGAAACTTCAAACTTGTCGATATCAAAATGAAATAAGTACAAAAAGCTGTTATAATGAAAAAAAACCAACTGTACACAATCGTTAATGTAACATCGTAGGTTCGATAGATGACATCTAAAACAACCTGAGCTGTTTGAGTGCATTCTAGAAGTTGATGGTATAAGGAAGACAAGAGTAATTCTATAGATTCTGGTACCGTTTTCAAGCATCTAACACAACCGACTGCGAAGAACCGGAACCGGAAACAGATGAAGATTACGTACACATGAGAGCGCCTGGAGTACTCGGCCATGGTATACCGTCTATTCTTACATTATCAGTTTAGAAAAACACTTTTGCACTCTTAGTCGCATGTTTTTTCAGTCTTGTCTGGATCGTGACATTTAGTATTTTGGGTCAACAACATCCATGGCAAAGATATCCAGTAGTTCTGTCTTTAGATCCGCTTAATCTTTGCATCTCTTGAATTTGTACATTTCATCATAGAAAACGTTTCTTGCACTTTAGACTCAGGTTTTTAGAGCATGGCAGCGTTTTGTTGGAATCACTTGCATGAATGAAAACGTTATCAACGATTGGAACCTAAATAGAATATATCTAATTTGCTATAATTCCCAATATTTTTCATCAGTCCAGCATAGTTATTTTAATATGGTTTTAGCAGTCGCGTTTTATAAGATTCACCGGACAATATACAAGATTATCAAATGCCCAAAATATTTAGTTCGGTAAGCAGTGTCCAAAAAGTTAAAGATGGTTAATTATATACATGTAAATTGAATGTGATATTTCGTTTTTTGCACATGTTAAAGGGGCAGTAGCACGTTTTTTGATAATTTTATATTTCAAAATTTTCACTGGCAATTGTAAGTTAATGCTAAATGTATTATTTTGACAAATCTCATTACGCTAACCAATCATCCATCAGAGGACAAAGTATGAAGATTCACATAAAATCCACCGGCGGCCATTTTGTGTGAACACCTTAAGTCTTTAATTCATTTTGTGTAAGAAAAAGGAATCGCAAAGCTTAACTTTACATTATATATTTGAATTGTCACTGCTCTATTTATTTTGAATAGGTTGTCTTTCAATTGTGACCATTTATTTTCATATTCCTGACATCACCTACTGCCCTTTTAAAGGCTGCTGCTTGAAATAGGACGATGTGAGAGTAGAGTGACGTTGTATTTTAACCTGGTAACAACATATGGTATGTTTGTCAGCAACAAAGCCATTTACATTAAGTAAGCATATTGTAAAGCTCATTAAGATTTATATGCGAAAGTTTCACTCTTGAACTAAAGATCCTGTAGAAGTAGAATCGGTCTACCTTAAACTAGAAGTTTAACTCCTCTCTTATATAAAAGCTTACTATATTAGCTCAGAAAGAAATTGATAAAATTACACGCTTATTCCTGCATGACAGCCGTTTCGTTCATTTCAGAAATAAGTATTCTACAATCCATGGGATTAAAAGTCGATGTGTTTCTCTGACATTGAATGGTCTGATATTCAATCAAAGTAAATTTTATCGGTAAAAAAAACAAATACATTTCCTAACCTTAGTTAGACTGCTTCTACGGCTCTGCCTGTTAACCATTATATATTGTCTATTATTTGTTTTTTATTCTATTAATTCGCATGCTTTTTGATAGATTACTTATTGCAACAGAAAACATCTTCTGTCTGCCATTTATAGTTGTCTTTTCACTGCATTTAAACCGGTGTTTGCAATTTTCAATGTTACAAAATCACTGGCATATTGCATTTTATCACATTCCGAAATGTTTCCCTTTCAGATATCTCAGATCAATTTTATTTTGTCTCTTATGACAAAATAATTGAGCGTTACACTTTTGTAGCAAAACAACGAACCGCTATTATTAAGGATTATTTCGCCAATTTCGATGATACATCCTTTTTAATGATTATTAAGTTTCCTTTATTAAATATCATCATCCAACACCTTGATGGTTTGACAAAAGATCGTTCTAATTGCCTACAACACTAACTGCATTGAAACACCCTGTTTTTTATAAAGACTCTAAAATTGCTGTATCTAAAAAAATACAATACATCTGTACATTGTTGAGCAAAAACAAACATTGACAATCATCTAAACGTTTTGAATATTCACAAAGTAAATCATTCTCTTCCACAGAGGCAGCTCAGTCATACCCGTGTTTGCTCGCACTGCTGCCTCTGTGGGGAGAGAATGATAGTAAATGGATTGTATCACTTTCTATGTACCTATCATTCTCAATATAGACTGATATGTTATTTCCCCAGACGACGCGTGTATAGTGACAGTGACGGGGTTCCAGGAGTCTGTCACTGAGGAGGTTCTGCGGGATCACTTCCAGGATGTCCAGAGATCTGGAGGAGGTCCTGTAGACCTCGTTAGTATCCTCAGTGGAACTGCAGCCATCTGCTTCAATAACAAACAAGGTAAAAGCCAGATTCAGTGACAGCATTTTCGATATTTCAGCGTCTAATACCCATCGGGTAACACAGACGGTGGAATTTTTTCAATATGTGCACATTAATACTTTTCACAAGCAACGATTTCGATTTCGGAGCGAGTTCCCGTATTTTGTCGACTGTGCAAATTTACAATCAAAGTTTACTTCAATCATATTACTACTTCACGAGTAAAGACTTCAATCGTTCCAACCTGCTCCACGTGAAATGATATTATCAATGACTAGTAGTGACTACCAAAAAAATGTTTAAATAACTGGTGTAAACAAAGTATCTTAATAAATCTTATCTTTTAGATCTTTACAATGGACTTAACCTAGATCAAATAACAAATCTTTTTGCTCGTGGTTATGAAACCATTGTAAATATTACTTACGGAAAGTAAAACTCAATATTCGGTTTCGGCATTATTGCATTTTCTCTGATCTCACATCTGAAACATGAACGGTTATGTCATGTCGTGACCTACATTCCTATTCCTTCAGATGCACAGAGGGTATTGGAAACGCGACAGGAGCTGGATGACAAGGCACTACGCCTGTGCCCCTACTCCGAGAGTGTCATAGAGCATGGCTTCGTCATCTCCGGCAAGAGTCCGGACACAAGCGCTGAAGTTGTTGCTGACTTCCTGGAAACCAAGACACAACATCTCATCGAGTGTACTTCCAGTCTGCCTGATGACTGTGTGATGGTTCTCTTCATGAAGCAAAACTGTCCCGGTAGGTATTGTTGTAAATTAGATTCTCTTTGTTTACTTATAAGGGTTCTTTATAACACAGTTGTCAGCCTTGCAACTCAGTTTCTGTTTGAAATATTTTGACAAATTAAATATGTTATTCATGTTTTGATATGACCAAATAGTTGCATAAAGTACCAGTGAAATAGAATAACGTGTTCAACATTGAGATGCAAGTGTTACTAAAATAAGCTACGATGATTAAGAAAAATAAAATAAGATGGCCATTTTACTTGCATTTAATAAGAAATATTTATTCCAATACCAACATATCTCTAAAGAATTTTAAGTGATATATTTGTATTTAAAGAGTTTCACAGTATTGATGAAGACAATCTTATCATTATTGAAACATAAACTTTCGTTTGGTTAACAAATTCCTATAATTTATGGTCATAGATACACGTAATTATGTGATCTTTAATTAAGCGAAACACTTTATTTATTTTTATATTCCTCCAGACCTTGCTCAACTGCAGACCATCCTAAGATCCTCCCCCCTGGACGGTAAGACCCTGACAGTCTCTCAGTATTTCATGATGACTAACGACTACGACGAGCCTGTACAGGAACATTCCATCTACACCACAGAGGAGAAGATCAGGTTCTTCAAGAACTACAAGATGAAGGACCTTCAGAATATGATGAAGAAAAAAGGAATCGACTTGACTGTTGATTCTGAAAATTTTCGGATAAAGCTTTCACGCAAAAGCGGAGACTTTCAGGAGGCTGGACCCTGCATTGAAGGGGTGATGGAAAAGCTTCATGTGAACCAGTACAATATCATATTGCCTGGAGTTTACACGTTCCTACGGAGTGGGGAAGGGCAGATCACCGTGTCTGACCTGGAGAAGGAGGAGACCTGCACTGTGTTTGTAGAGGAGGATATTTACGAGGATGTCCAGTATCAGGAGGACACTAGTGCTGGTTCTCTCGGTGATGGTAAGTTACCGTTTAGCTGATGAAGATCTCCGTAATAAAAAATCCCCTCACGTGAAGGGTAGTTTTTTGCTTTTACTGAACATGTTTAGCCGAATTGAGTTCTAGCCTTCTTTTCAGGAATGGCTCTCAGACTATAAAACGGTTTTTAAAAAACATGTTATGTTGGTAAATATGTTTCATTATAGATAAAGGATTAGGGAAATGTTTAACTTTAGATAAAAGTCTTCTTTAAAAAAATAAGAAGACACTAATGGAAACTCTTAAGATAGTGGTGCAAGCGGTAAACATAAATCATTGATGAAAATAGATTTTGAACAAGTGTTTATAACAAATGTCCCAAAACAGTATCGAAAGTACCAGTGCAGTTTATGAGAGTGATGGTTCACTTAGTGTAAGTTTATCATATAAATAAAAAAAAATGAGGAAACAAACCCCCTCAAGCAGCTTATTTCAGTTTTGTTAAACTTCCCCCTTGCTAACTCAATGCTTAATGTTAAGGGTCTAGTTGTTCAACACTTAGTTATTCCTTATGCGTACCCCTTGAGGATTTCCATATGGAAAACCGTTTTCAAATTTTCCGCAATTGATGAGTACTGATCAATCAAAACAAGTATCGATAGATCCTGCGAACCTCCTAGTTCATTGGTTAATATTTCATAATTTGACTCAGCTAAGGTTATTTACAAGTCATAGTTGTGCTAAATCGATACAGTGTCAAACCAGTCGAAAACGAGGCTAAAATTTATGTTTATTGCTGCTCTAAAACAAACTAATGGAAAAGATAAAGTGACTTTATTTTGATATAAATTAAAGATTATTTAGTTTCGAAATCAGGTTGCACACCCTTAGCTTTTCATGTGTCCTGATATCATGATCTGGATTTTGCAGGAATCTGGATTTTGAATGTCCTAGTTTTACTAAACGAATCTTCAGTTAAGCGGAAATAACTGTTGACTTTCCGTGTTATATTTAAACAATGGTGTTGAAAACAACGACTTGTAACATCACGCTATTTATTGTAACCACGTGACTGTAGAGCATTTACAGGAGTATACTTATATATATATATAAGAGCTCTGTTATATGAATATTGTTTAGCACCTTTTTAAACTTATACATGATGTATGAGGTCTTCTAGGTGTTAACAGGGACCCTATTGAAAGATATCAGAAAGAAAAGAAAGAGAGATATGACTAAATATATGACAAACATTTGAACATATTTTAAAATTTTCGTCTTTAATTTCAGATTCTAACCCAAGTTCTGGTAGCTGTAAAAGTGACGAGGTATACTGATTATGTGAATAGATTATCAACTTTTCTTAAATGATTATTAATAATTGTACCTTTCGATGTCACTTTTGCAACTTTATATTACATTTTTATGGCTCCTAAAATGTGTCTGTAAATGTTTACTGACTCTAGGTTCCTTGTCCTTCACTTTATAGTATACGTTTATTATGAAAGAGAAATACAACTTTCACTTTGGGAGGGTGCACACTCCCAGAGCCCTTCTGGATCCGCCAATGAATCTATTTTTTCTATTAAAAACAGTGTTAGAATTACTAGGCCTAGTATCTTACTATGTATACCGTGTTTAGTTAAGTACATCCCCAATGTGTTCATTTCACACTTGTATATGTTGACTCAGGTACCAGAGACAGAAGGGGAAAACAAGACACGGGAAGTAGATATAAAGCCAACATGCGGTACGTTACTTCCAATATATTTTTCTTGTATTCATTCTGTGAGATATGTCCTTTTAAATGCTGTTATGTCAATCTCTTTGTACATTAGGAAGTTCGTCATTTATTTAAGGCTTTGGCTTTTTCTTTAAGTAATTAGTGATTTAAGAGAATACAGAGCTCCCAACATTAGCTGTTGTCAACCACAGAATGCATATTGTTGAAAAGCATTATTGAAGATATATATCCTCTTTTTACGTCATACAAAATCAAAGACGCCTTAGTATATTAACTATATTTGTAGCCATCAAGACCTGAAATATCTATTTTCAACATTCGAGAAGTTTCAAATATTGAGATGTATTTACTTTATCTACTGCAAAAGTAGTTAAGTAAATATATTCTTTACTTAATCCCTGAGAAGGCTAGGCCTGGGATGTGTAATCCTTCCTTGTCTGAACATCATAGACTATATTCAATTAATATGCATTCTCAAGGAAAGATCAATAACATTTTCAGGATTGTTTTCTAACAGAGTATGGACTCATTCAGAAAACCAACACAATGGGAAGGTTTCAAGTGGGCAAGTGTCAGTTTCTGTTGAAAGAAGGAAACGTCGAGGATGAGGAAGTGGAATGTGCTGTCAACATCTCACGATCGGACATAGATCAAGGTAGATACAGTCTGTCTATATAGATATCTCGTTATCTGGGATGGGTTTGAGTTTCACCAGTTGTGTGACCATTGTGACAGGATATGATAAGTCTATCTACAGACATCTAACTTAGTCTTACACACAGACGCTTGAGCATATAATTCTACCCATGGAAGCAAATCTAGATCTGGGCTGCTCTAATCTCCATTTGTCTGAGGCTCCTTTTAAAAATTTAATAAAATACGATTTTTTCTAAAAAACATTTCAGAGACTAAATATAAGTCTAATATCTAACTATCTGTGATGTGCTTTTGTTTCACAATGATGCTTTTTATTTGACTAAATAGAACAAAAAGTGACAGGATGGGTTTAAATAAGTCTCTCTTGAGATATCCGGGTATCTGTGATGTGTTCTAGTTTCACAAATTATGCATTATTTTCTGCTTCTTTAACTTGTATAGAAACATTGGCAGGACTAGATACAGTCTGTATAGAGAAATCTGGATATATGTGATGTGTTCTACTTTAACCAATTATGCATTATTTTCTATTTTCCAAAATTCTTTGCAAAATATCAGTTTTTCAGTAATGCGAAAATATTTCACCAAGTGCGCATTGCTTGGTGTTTGTTTGACTAAAATAGAACCAAATGTGACAGGATGAGATAGAGTCTATCTTGAGATATCCGGGTATCTGTGTGTGACGTGTTTCCCTTTCACTGACAATGCATTATTTCCTGCTGGTTTGATATCACCAGTTTTAAAGAGACACAGAGTATGTTGATAGGATCACATATGTCAAATTTTGAAATCGATGTTACTACATCGGGAACCACTAACTGTTACTAAAAACAACAAGTTAAAGGTCAATCAGTACATTAGAACGAAAATACGGCCATTCAAAGTCGGGATTTTAATCGAAAACCGGACAATGTGGCTCGAGCCAAACGTAATTTTGAAACCTTATCAAAAGCTGACAGGAAGATATATTCGATTCGATAGTGTTTATTAGGTATTGTAACTAATAGGTAGATTAATTGGATGCATAATTTCGAATATTAAACGTATTTGAGATCTTTTCTTGATTTTTCCATAAAATCAAGCATTTTAAAAGATATTATGCATAAATGGATATATTTGCAAGTCCAGTGATGAGATATGAACTTCAATCAGCATATTAGATATTTTGAAGCTTATCAAAACCAAATAAAACTTTAAGAAAGATACTCTGTGTCACTTTAATTCGTGTCGCTTTGCGCTAAGCAGAGTATAAGATCACGTAGTGCAGCAAACCTATGACCTTATTTTTGATAAATTTGGATTCAAAAATTGAAAAAATATAAATTTGTATAATCGGCATGCTATCATTGCATTGAATGCTTAATTTGTTTCTAGTTTGACTAGTGGAAATATGTTTCAGTTAATTCACTGTCCATAGGTAAAAGGATGATCTTTGTATTTAGTCATTTCAGTTTACACCTGATGCGGAGTGAACTTTCCATCTTGTCATCATCAGAATTGATAAAAAAAACTTATTTGGATGTATTCGTTTCAATGAATGCATAACGTGTTGATAACTTTGCATTGTCAGTGTTAACATTTAACAAGTGTTATTCTCATTTCATCCTAGCCATTAATGTTGTATGTGTGATAATATTTGTGGGTATGATTTAATCAGAATTCTGAAACTCGTGGCAGTCATTTCCTATTTTATTAAGCTTGTAAATGATTTGTTATCTAAATCGATATACTAAATCATTCTTCGTTTAATACAAACGTGGTTAAGTATTCACTACATGTATGTGCGACTTTTAACAAAAATAGAAAAGCTATTTAATCAGTAAGTGGGTATGCTATTTGCTTCTTATGACTAGGTGACTGGTAGTCATAGGTGGCTAGTAATGTAGAACCTAAAGCTTGTACTGACAGATACAAAGCATAACTTGAATTTAA
This sequence comes from Steromphala cineraria, assembly GCA_916613615.1. Taxonomy (NCBI): domain Eukaryota; kingdom Metazoa; phylum Mollusca; class Gastropoda; order Trochida; family Trochidae; genus Steromphala; species Steromphala cineraria. Next base: position 28,435,581 of record OU744731.1, read on the forward strand.
AATCTAAAGATCTATGTAATTCACAGTTTTCCTTATAGCGGGAGTGTAAAGATCTCGGCCCCTTGCTAATCTTGTGATTGGTGATTTTTATATTGATAATCACTGCATGGGTACCATCAATATTTATTATCTTCTGGAGACATTTAAATTTGTTTGAACTTAGTTCTAATATTGGTCATGATGACGGATGATGCTGCGTAATAATAATCAAATTGACAAAGTAATTATTCCATGTATAATGTGTATGTTGTTGTTTTTTCCAGTGGGAGATTGGAAAAAGAAGCGAGGTACAGCAAAGGCGACTCTATCGAAAACACTGGCCTCAAAAGGTAGTAATTAAAGCTCAATTTGATATCTTAATTTGGCTTCACTCACTTCAATGATAAAATGGGAAAGACATAACCTCATTAACGTGTAACATAATAACAATATTTGCTTTAAACTTTTTCCAAACAATGCAGGACTACCCAAACTCTAGTAAAAAAATATAATATTTTATTCATATCAATGTTAACTTTATACAGTGTCTTCTGTTTTAATTTTGTTTCAAGCTTTCACGATCAATTTAGAAGATATTGTCATATTTCAGTATGTTTTTATTATATAACAAATGACATGTATGACATCCTCGATATGCAAGGTGTGGACTGGAGTAAGAAGGGTATCTTCGCCTCAGAGGTGCCCGGGCTCCCATGCACGTACAGTATCCTGGTGTCCCTCAAACACTCTGGAGGAAATGTAGCCAAGGCCATCAAACGATGCATCAAAATAGCTGATGTTCTGAAGGTTAACTCAATGGCTTTCTTCTATAAAGGAATTGATGGTAAGTTTCAATGGTACCGACTGAAGTCATTCATTCATTAATTAGTGTAATTCAACCATATTTGTAGTCTGTTACCCAGACCCTAAAGCGAAAACAAAAAGAGTCTAGCAAAAAAGTGGCAAGTCTAGATGCCTCAGTTTTAAGTTTTGTTCAGGGATTCTTTCTATTTCTGTTTAAATAAAATAAATAATAAAATTAGTAAAGAACTGTTTTTTCAGGCACTAAATGTTAGTCTGTCATATTTGTAATAACATTGTTTTGTAAGAAGATCTTTTTTTCATATACAGACTCAATAAACAACACCATTTCACACGAAATGTTGCGTCATTATACAATCAAATGCTATAGGCAATACAATTCCTCTATTAAGAACAGGATGTTGTATCTGAAAAATATTTATGGTAATTGAATCGAAATTTATTGTTAGATATCATAATGCATTGAATTTATTGGTTTGATTGCCTTTTTTATTTGTTAAACATAGAACTACCTAAGTTCAGAAGTTAAATCTACATGTATTTATATGTCTTTAAAACAATATACAAAACATTCATCACTAACTTCACTCAAAACCAACGTGAAGCAATGTTCTTCGAATTAAGCAGGTCAAACTTTATCTCAAAACAGGAAAACAAGTTTAACATGAACAGTTGTATATGAACTGAAAAAACATTCATAGTACCATTAACAAATATAGTTCAGCATATTTCTAATCATCTATATTCTTCTGAGGTAGTTTTGACTTTGCTCTCCTTGGACAATATTTCAGCCACTAACGGCATGAAGATGAAAATTCAGAGTTGAATTTGATATACATTTCCTTCATGTCTAGATACACGAGAAGAGGTTTTGCAGCCTTTCCTCCAAGATTACGTTGAGTCAGTGTACAAGTACCAGAGAACCGAATCACCCACTGTGACAGACATCAGGCTGGTGGTGGACAGGATGGCGGAGGAATACATTCCCGGGGTGCAACACGGCATAGAGAGCTTACTAGACGTCAAGAGGAAATCTGGCATCTTACGTATGTACATATCCATATATTTGAAAGGCATTTTTTCGAACAAAAAATTATATATAAAGATATAATGGAAAGTATTTTCACACCATATATGAACATAATCGATTTTTCAATGTTATATTTACAGTTCATTCGAATCTCGAGTATAAGATCCCTTTGATCTTTTTATTCTTAAAAAGTACGACATCTTATATCAATTTATGTTAAACTTTCTTGTCCAGATCACTTCATGAGGAAGGTCCGATTAAAGAGTTCGTCTTCACCATCAAGCCCAGGAACAGGCTTTCAGGCATACGTAGTAAGATTCCTTTCATCAGTTTTTGAAGCTATCAACTTAGAGCTTGAACATAATAAACATTTAAATGTATGAAAAAAACTTCATTTCAGATATGTTTTCCTTCCGTACCGAATTGGTCGCACCTTCATTTTTGTTATTTTTATACCATTTTCTAAATTACGTATCACAATTTTTTTCTCAGATATCTAAATGGAAAGGAACTTATAGTCAATTGAAAATTAGGGCAATGGAATTTTTTAAAAAACTCTTCATTATAAGGAAGAGTAATTCTATGGATGAACAACTTCTTTAGTTGACAATAGCGACGTTTCGGTGTAGATCCTAATACCGTTTTCAAGCATATGTAGAAGAAGTTGTTCATCCATAGAATATTCTTCTCTTCCTTTTACCATCAACTATGCGACTCAAACAGCACTCTTCATTTTATTGCTCTTTCATAGCCAATAGACTCTGAACCAGAACAAGAAGATGCTGCTGCCAAAGATGACGATGAAGTTATTGCAAAGGATGATGAAGTCGATGACCTCGACAAGAATGGGCAGCTGGAGTACCTGTACAGCTCTGAGGCAGTCGTCTCCGTGTGTTCTAGCAGCGAGACAACCAACAACAGGGTACACCAGAAGATTGTAGCTATCTGTCAGCAACACATCCCACTCAAAGAAATCAGGGACACAAGAATACAGAAGCTAACACGAAAACAGGTGAAAATGTCAAGCAAAGATTTTGTATTACTAAGTTTCTCATTTCAGAGTACCGATATGTGGTTACCCTATCACCAGACATCCTCGATAATCCAGAGTCATTGGAACGTTGACTATGGATTATCGAGGATGATCACCAGATAGATTTTGGAAAAACCAACCACGGATATACGTTTATGAAATATCTTATGTGTGCCTCTTCATTTACCATTCAAGAGAGTTTTTATGATCTCTGCTTGCAGCAAAGTTCTTTTGTGTCGTTTATGTACTCTACGTCATTAGAAACGTGACGTAGTAAGCTTTATATGAAGACAATAGGAGGGATGTGGCTGAACACTTAGGATATGATTATGATGTACTAATGTCCTTTCTTGCATTAAAAAAATCATTGAATACTAAGACAATAGCCTTTATCAAAAACATCTTTCTATTGCAGATGAAAGCTTTACAGAGGCGAGCTGGACGCAAGGTAGAGCTACTTGTTAACAAAGAAGATGGTCTTATAGAGATGCGAGGCTATAGCCTAGAAGTACAACCAGTGTACGACAACTGCAAGAAAACAGTAGATGCCATTCCAGGTAAACATTATACTAATATTCAAAATGTTCTAAGGAGCACATTTCAATCCACTAGTGCTACATTATGAGCTTGGTCTAACCAATATTCTAAATACCCTATTGATAAAAAAATTATGATATCTTTCTTTTTGTTAAAATTCGAATTAATAAGATGAAATATTGTTATTACATTCATTACATTTTCTTTGTTATAGTTGACACACCGGAATCTTCACCGAACAAACCCAAGGTTAGTTTTTATGTATCCGCAGGATACCAATTATATATGTTTCAATCAAAAGTTTTTGTTGAAGGATACTCATATAGTCATATATCATATTTGCTGGATATTGGTTCAATTCTTTAAATCTTCTCCATATTAATTGATGGTATGTAAAATATGTTGCTTTTCACCTTTGAACCCTTTAGTCATATATTCTCAGTTTTGGGAATTCTCATACTTTTATATTTACATGAAATTTGTTTAATAATACAAAATCATCATCGACTTTCAGATTGTCTCAACAAGTATAAAAACCGAGGCGCCTGACACAACTGACTCAACTGGTCCGAATGAAGCTACAGGTTCAAGGACACCCGTTACCCCTGAGAGAAATATAACACCTCAAAACACTGGTCTAACTGATACAAATGTGCCAACGAAACAATCTGATCTACATGCAGCACCAACAACTCCATCATCGGTTGCATCATCAGCATCTACTGCAGCATCATTTGCAACACCTGCAGCATCAACTGCAACAATTGGAGCATTACCTTCATCACCTGCAACGACAACTGCATCATCCATTTCAAACACTACAGAGCCACATGCAGGAAGTAAACAAGAAGACGAATTTGATGTTTTTGGAAAACACATAGCTTATGAACTAAGGGGGATAACTGATGTTGAAAAGAGAACCAAACTTAAGAGAGATATTCAAAGGCTTATATTCATGGCACAAGACTAGATTAATATGAACTCTCGATGCGTATTCAGACAATCGTAGTTTTCTCTTGCCACGCTCATGTGAAGTATCATCACTTTTCTTCAACATCCTAAACATTTATCCTTTTCTTTTCCTTCAACCAAACTACATGCTTGAGTCCTTCCTTATACTTTAATAGAACGACAATTGTGTTCGAACAAGATATTAAGCATCATCATCAACTTCTTCATGTTAGGCATGTTGAAACTCACCATCCTAGTCGCTCTTTACGTTGCACCAACTATACCCAGTAGTTAGGACATCCATTGAAGTCCTAATATCTTCTTTCCCCAAGAGAGGTCACCTCCTGTCAAACTTTATAATTAATTTTAAATATACTTGTAGATTACAGTGATAATGTAGATAAGAAGTTTAGTTGGGTGGCAGGAAAATGTGATTTTCTTTGCAGGAACTTGTTGTGTTAACGTCTGTTTTTATTCCTTCAAAAAAGCATCAAATGCTTTTTTCATTTCCATGTCATCTCACATGCGCTAAGCTTAACAACGGACCACTTGTTTGTGACAGTGCCAAAGAAGTGTTTAACCTTACAACACAGCAATACTTTGAATGTTTTCGTTATTAAAATGTCAAATGATTTACATAAAAATTTCGATACTTTGTTATTTTCTTGAATAAAATTTTGTATTTATAACATGACCGGCTTTATCATTTTTATAATCTGTGGTTTTTAACATATTTATGCTTATGACTTTAATATTTAAAAACCAAAATTTTACTAGGAGGTTGAAATGTCATGGTTATATTCAATGACATAGCCCAAAACAACATAACGAAATTTTACGCTCTGACAATGATTACGAAAGTATATATGTAAAACGACTAGTGTATACCTAATGGGTTATGTTTCTTAGTATAAGTTACGATACATCAACTATGCAAATTGTGTATGCTTTCGTTTTATTTCCAAATTTGTATGACATGCCGTTTTAAAGAGGCAGTAGCACGTTTTTTGACAATTTTATACTTTAAAAGTTTCACTGGTAATTGTATAAGTTAATGTTAAATGTATTATCTTGACAACGTCAAAAAACTCATTAGACAAGCCAATCATCCATAGTCAAAGGACAAAGTAATTCATATAAAATCCATTGCGGCAATTTTATGTGAACACCTTTAATTCATTTTGTGTAAGAAAAAGAAATCGCATGGCTAAACTTTACGTTATATATTTGAATTATATCTGCTCTATTTAGTTTAAATACATTGTCTTTCAATTGGAACCATTATTTTTCATTTTCTTGACATCACCTTATATTCCCTTTAAAAACGTGCTACTGCCCCTTTAAGGTAAACAAATATAAGGTCGTTGTATTTGGGTGTACAGTCACTGCAAGACAATCTTAGGGTAGGATGTTTATTGGGCCAGTGATTGCGGTGATGTTTGCCTTACGCTGATGGTGCGAGTAAATATAGCACGCGGGACTCCACGCAGAAAAATAACCATATTGTGTACCTTGCAAGTAGTGTGAATCATGATAATAACAATGTAATCATTATAATTGTCCCTTGACTGAACATAAAACGGAGTTATGTCTCCCCCCGAAGGGTCGGGAGACATATTGGTTTTAGCTGAGTTCCCGTCGGCGTTGGCGTTCCCATTTCGTTTCCGGAGCATATCTCTAAAACTATGTGACCGATCATCACCAAACTTGGTATACTCTCTCTCCATATCATGTAGATGTGCCTTTTTGAGGTTTGAGATTTAAAAAAAATTATTTTGTTTATTTCCATGCAATTTTGAATATTTTGTTTGCTACAATTGTGGAGTTGATAGGTTATTTATTCAAGTTGAATTATACAGAGAACATTAATGGTGCTTTATGCTATTATTGTTTAGAGGTTTGGAGCATTTGAGGAAGGGGGAGACATCTGTTTTTACGGGTAAAAACACTTTCTAGTTTATAATTTATTTTCTTGAATGCCCACCGTGGTTCCATGAATGGATATTTGGTGCACGTAAGCTCACATCGATTTAACAGACAGACAGACAGACAGACATACATACAGTCAGAAAGTTTTACTTCTCAAGCATCAAACGGTGGTACATGAGAATTTAAACAATACAAATAAGTTATAAAATATATACAAGACAAGTGACTGGACAGGTTTACTGAGAATTACTTAAATAATCCAAACAATTCATCAATGAATAACTTCAAATTTTTATTTAGTACACAATAGTTTTCTTATCATAACATGCTTTTGAAGACCATGTATTGGTGTTGGAAAATACGCATTTTGTTGTTGGAGAAGAGCTTCAGAAACAAATAGATAATGAAACTCATCTCCAACAGCATTAGCATTACACAGTTTACATATTCTCTCTTCTTTTGGAATTACATGCCATCGGCCGGTTTCAATGGGTAAATTATTGTTACAGGTTCTAAGTTTTAATATGGGGAGATAAATATCTTCAGGTAAGTGTAGGTAATTTTCAAAAGAAAAATCATACTTAAAGCATTTGTAAAATTGACCTTTTGAACTGCTCTCTATGGAGCTTCGCCAATGCTTCAGAAATTGATCTCTTTAAACAGTTTCTACCTATAAAGCCAGCCATGACGTTGAAAAATTCTGGGGCTTTGAGAATTAACACAGTTATTTAATATGTTTGTAACAAAAGACATTCAGCGGAGATTACAAACAAAACCATTAACAGAGATAAGTTTATACAATAGTGAAGAAAGTTTACATTGTTGGGTACATGTCGCTACTTTGTGCCAGAATGAAATGACTCTTTTATATAATTTGATGTACAGTGGTTCTCAGCCGAATTCGCCATATACCATAAAGTTTGGGGTAGAGCTGCGTAGACCGACAGCAAGTTTAATGAATTTAAGGTGAACTTTTTCGATTATAAGATTGAGTTTTTCAGATCCCCAAACTTCACAACCATGAAGGAGGATTGGGCATATCATAGTATCAAAAGCTTTTAATGTACAATCAATTAGGAGTTTTCAATTTCGGTCTTTTTTTAGAAGTGCAAACATTGCTTTCGTTGCATTTTCTACTAATACTATAATACCTGTCAAAAACGTACCATTCCTATGAAATGTCAGACCAAGATATGTATAAGCATCTAAAATTTCAATTTTTATATCCCCAAGCGAAAAGGAGAATTTGGAATTCGCTGTTTTCGATGGCCCTCCGCCGAAGACCACTATATTTGTTTTAGATAAAGAGTTTCCATTTTAGGCAATATTCATAAAAAATATTTAAGAAGTTTTGTAACTCATTTGGATTTTCACTAAACATAACAGCGTCATCCGCATATAATAAGATGATCAGATGTAACCAAGATAACAAACAACAAATGTATAAACAATAAACTGATGAAATATAAAATGATTAAAGGTTTTAAACGACATGTTTCGACAGTCCCTCTTACTGAGCTACCCTCTTGACATGTTATCTCACAAGTAGTATTTACAATATCGTAAAACAAGCACACTGTAGAGAGTAAACAGTCTTATCTAACTGGGCAACCGGTATCTACACGCCTTAGGACAATGACTTTTATATAATAATAATTTGGATCAATTCAATAAAGGAATACGCTTGTGATCATTGCGATCATTGCGATCATTGTGATCATTGTGATCATTGATAAACCTGTCACAAATAGCGATCTCTGTTAAATGAAAACTTGTAAATATTATTCTATATGAACCTTAAATTGAATCAAGCAAAATAAAACTAATTTCTATACAATCTTTTAAAGTGATACTTTACGATCATTTCGAGGATAAACCTGTCACAAATAGCGATCTCTGTTAAATGAAAACTTGTAAATATTATTCTATATGAACCTAAAATTGAATCAAGCAAAATAAAACTAATTTCTAAACAATCTTTTAAAGTGATACTTTACGATCATTTCTAGGATAAACCTGTCACAAATAGCGATCTCTGTTAAATGAAAACTTGTAAATATTATTCTATATGAACCTAAAATTGAATCAAGCAAAAAAACTAATTTCTAAACAATCTTTTATGGTGATACTTAACTAATAAATAGTAAAGGTTTACAATGCGGCGAAAAATTACATAACAATACTTTTCTTTAAATTACAAGTTCATATTCATTTAATGATTCCTTTGACCAAACGAGAGAACCAAAACATACAAAGCAACAAGAAATAAAGAAACATCAAAACCAAACTGATTAATTTCAAGACATATTACCTTAGATTTACCAAACATGGACATATTTTTAGATTTCTTGAAGCGATGTGATTCACTTCCTTGTTATTAGAACGACTTGGATTTAAAGAAAATGACTGATTGGCCGATCGAATAAGAACATACAATGAAGCATTTACAGCAAGAGTAATCAACCTTTTTTATCTCTAAAGGTGACAGAAGAGCAATATCGCTATCAGATACCTGTCATAACAGTGCACAAAGACTGCCTACCTGGTCAGACTGATATGCAGTGTCACGTGACACCTGCATGTGTTACCTGAAAATCCAGGTAAGTCTCAATTAATGCATTGTCAGATTATTCCATTGTTTAATGTCAAATCACATCAAGACAACTAGCCTCCTAATGTCACAATGTTTTTCTTTCAAAGACGATCGTTTTTTCAATAGGACCATTTAATTACTTAAAGCACCAATGTCATTGGGAAACGATAATTAAAGAAACACATTTTTGTTTAAATAAGGTGTTGCGAAGAAGTGTTTGTTTTCATTGTCACTCACTGATTATTAAAGTGTTTTAATTGTGTTTTGCAGTGAACATAATGTTAAAACTTAAAAGGCGACTACTGTTAAGCTGATAAGTGACTTCCTGGTTAGTGCTCCAAATTTATGATAGTAAGTCTCTGTACACCGTTAGTATAGGCTGCTATATATCGCTTACAGTGTATAGACTATCATTATCTACTGATTGAACGATATAGCAACGTACTGACTACACGAGTCTAGCAACCAGGAATGCATACTCAGTTACATTGCCGGGTATAGTACAAGGCTTTCATAATTTTGTATTGAATTACATGTACTTAATTGTCAATATAGGTAACTGTTTGCATTGGAAATCGAAGGGGGTTTGTCAGGTTTACAGAAAACATCAGTATTGATTTGTGACTCAAATAAGTTCAAATGGAGCATGTTAATATGTTCAAAGAAATTATTTTTACCTTTGAACGTTAGAAAGCAACAAACAAATCCATTGATATATGGGCCTCATTAAGGTAAACGCCACGGTTTCTGTGTTGGATAGTTACATTGTGTACTCACGGCTTGTCAAATCATTCTTACTTCGCAAAGATTTAATGATTTGTTAACTATACCTGGACAGGTTATCAGTTTTAAAGTATATTGTAAAGCAATGGTATGCGAGAACGAGTCTGTAAAGTGTTGTTGTTAGTTTTACAAACACGATGCCCCGTTGAAATGGACAAAAGTGAATTCAATAAAAGATACAATGCACCTCAAAGAATAATATCATGTTATTTATACATATTTACTACATGTACCATAATATATTATGGGTTTTTTATAATGTTGTGTGTTTTACAAAGATTGTCAGTGTATATCATTAAATGGATGAGTTTAAAGATTCCTTTCAAAATGAAACACATACTTTGTAGTTTAAGATTTCAAAAGTGTCAAACTAGGGTTGGGCAAGTCAATATTAAAATAGGGCACACGACCATGTTAACTTAACGGTGTAACTCATATCGGATAAGGGTTAAAGAGATTTGTTTGTATTCTTAATAGCTCCTACATACAGTTTATCTTAGTTTGGGAATGCCCACTGTTCATATTTAACTTTGATTACACCTAATGCTTGAGTTGACATCAATTGTGATTAGTCACAATGGATATTGACCATCCGTTTTTACTGAATCTACTAAGTGTTCGAGGGAAACAATTTGTACGAGAAATTATCTATATTATACAAAACTAAAATGATTTTTTAAAATCAGAAATAATGAAAACTTCCTCGATCTCCTCTGATGAAATATTAATCAACAAGATCCAAATGTCCCTTTTACGTTCTGTCCAGTATATAAAAAGATGTTTTTTTATTGATTATCTATGAAAAATGATTGTACAATGTAAGAAGTGATGTTACTTTTGTCTGCTGGTTCATTGATTTATTTGTAAAAGTCCTCATACAATTTATGAAATAATGGACAATTAAATACTTGGATTTATCAGTAGAAATGGTTAATCGAGTTTGAGTGACGATATCATAGATTTTACCTATGTGATGTCGTTACTTGTCAGTTGCCGAGTATTTACGTGTTCTTCCGAACATGTAATGAGAGTTATTTTTAGTATTATGAACTGATGATGCCATAATATTTCTGGCACCATGTAATGAAAGGAACACTTAATTAAATGTTGTCTCATGGCATGGGCAAGTTTGATTTTTTACTCCAGGCTGAGTCACTTGTAATATGTCACTTGGTACATCAAGTGGGCAAACATCATAAACATTTATTACCAGAAGCAAACGACGACCTATATATTCAAACTCTAAGTTTTATATTGATCATAGCATAAATATAGATGCTTCATTTTTCAAAGTTTTTTTGGACCAAATATCTTATTGGTATGTTTATCAAGTTCAAAACATGGTATCTCACACTCCATGAAAATTAATTTAAAAGCGTCAGAAAAAGAAAATAGTGGCTTCTATACACACCCTTTGAAATACAGAGAAAAAAGTAATAAGACCACTGCATTGCATTTTGCTTACCATGGCTTTCTTTAATTGTGGCGTTACTGTTTAAAATAAAACAGATATTTCGAGTTATTTAATGCTTACATATGCATCATGTATTTAAATTGATGTAAACGTTTTTGTCAACGTTTTGATGATTTAAATGCAAAAGAAATTAAATCAAAATCCATTTCCATTATTTGTGCATAAGTGTTTTAGGGTGCCTGTCTCAAAAGGTTGTGTTTAATGTTTTGTCAAAAGTTGTCAGTGATGTCATTTTATAAGAATGTAGTGACTGTGGTTTACAATGACCACCTCAATGCCTATAAGAAGTGCATGGTGGGGACAGTATAATGTATTTTAGGTTTTTATTATACACCTGATAATGTTACCCGACTGGAGAGCGACAAAGAGTCTTATGGGTTGTATCATAAATTTTACAAATGATATAGGGTGTTTTGCTTGTTTGATAAAGGCAAGGGCAGTTTACCCGCATCGCCGGTCCGCTTATCCATATCATGAACAATAAAGACAATTCTTATGGATGAACAACTTCTTTATTCTGTGTATGCGACGTTTCGACATAGCTTGATCCATATCATATTGGTCATATCAGACGGGTTCAAAAATCCACATTTTTAGATTAGAGATATCTATAGTTGAACGGTAAAAAATGGCAACGTTGAGCATGAGTTTCTTTCACAAAAACAAATACTGATGACGCTTTATTGTTATTCTTTTTTTCAAAAACGTTGAAATAATTAAATATGTTGGTAATTGGTAATTGGGCTTCTCAAAGTATATTTCACAACCGTTTCACAATCATTGTTTTACGAAGGTAAAATCTGCCCTAAAACAACACAGATTCATTAAATATATTACCCTGCCTGAGAAAAAAGTTTGATATCTGATAAAAACGTTACAAAAGGTCATTTTATACCATACCAGTTATCAGCGATCGGCCCCTATCTGCCCTGCAACCCTTGAGCTGATTAAGGGTGTTGGGCTGATATGCGGTATGATACGAAGAATGACATGTTATAACCTCCAAATATTACCAGCTTTTGCGAAAACTTGACGTAGAGTTCAGGCTCTTGAGTGTTATCGATTTTCATTGAAACCACGTAAATTCATATTTTTAAATATCTGGATAAATAAACATATTGATTGAAATGTAATGCTATGTTATATAAGCAAATATGAAAATTTAATTAAAGAGACTACATTACTTGAGCTTGCATTATACATTTATAAACTACAGAAAAGATGTCTTTAGGTCGTAATGGCTGACACACAATACATTATATTAGCATCAATATTTCTCATTGTTTTCAGTAAGCTCACCACAATGGCCTCAGGAGAGAATATCTCTGTAAAAGACAGAATCAACACGATGGAGATAACACTCGTGCCTAAATATCAGTATATCCCTCGCTCTCGCTCGGAAAATACTAATATTTAACCACTCGTGTCGTAAACATAGTATGTCATGAACACTCATATACTGTCCTCTATATATTGATTGAAATATAATTTTATGTTATATAATCAAATTTGTTATTTTGGCACGTATCGAAACTATATTAAAGACTGAGACTACGTTACTTTGAGCTTGAATTATACATTTCTAACAACAGGAATAGATGTCTGTAGGTCGTACATTATTTGAGCATCAATCTTGCTCGTTGTTTTCAGTAAGCTCACCACAATGGCCTCAGGAGAGAATATATCTATAAAAGACAGAATTGCAATGCTGAATCAACACGATGGAGATAACAAAAGTAAGTAAAGTAGGTGACAAATACTGACGATAGACATCAGGGACCCGTAACTCGAAGCAGTCGTTACATTGTCTCTAATGAAAGATCGTCCTTAAAGCGTAGCTCCCGGATAATTAGACTAATTTATCCAGGCCAAACTGTATATTTATGATCATGTTTTCATAATATATAGTTCATATTATGAATTTACGTGAGGTCATCATAATTTTAAACTAATCAAAAGAGTGATTAATTGCGATTTTAAAAATGATAATCAGCTTCCTGCCTCGATCGTGTTGTTCCGTAGATTTTACCGGAAGTTACGTCAACTGTGGAAAACAAGAGTGACGTGGCCGCCATTACTAACGTAAACAACACCACGTTTTATTTCAGTGATCATGTTCTTGTCGATATTGGCCTATCAAACTAAGTTTTAGTGATTACATTTTAATATCTGCTGTATGAAAGGATAAGTGAAGGAAAAGCTATATGATTATTTCGGCAAATTTTACGGAAACAATTATTGTCAATTATCCGGTATATTGACAATGCCATACTCGGGAAAGCCTGTGGGCTGCACTGTTTGCCTCTGGTGAGTTAGTCGTTGTGTCTTTTTTCCTTATATATATTATCATCTGTTTGTGTATGGAATCTTTCATTTACCATCTTCCTATTAAAATTCCTTTTGCATGTGTGAAAATATTTCAATATTTAGCCTTGAAAAAAATATCATCTGCCGTCTTTCGAAACGTGGCCCTCCGTGTTTGCAGTATCCCAGGATATGTTGCCTTTGGTTCGTTTTCGCCTCATGCATTTCTTGATAAATGGACTATAGCCTCATTTACATCAGTGTACGACAATATACGTTGTAAATATGATTTATCAAATTTAAATTTTGTTGTCCAATTTCAAAATCATGATCTGGCATCACTCACTAAAATAAACAGTTACTATTTTTTACTTACTTTGAAGCTTATGCAAACAATGAAGGAAGTATTTATTATGGTTTTAATTTTCATAAATACATATATTAATGTTTATTGGAAGAGAATATTCCATCCTTCAAGAAAAGTTTTATGTAAAACATTAAATGGAAATATTCCTTTGGAAATAAATGTGACTGAACAAAATTTATATTTATCCAGTGATTTCTGGGACAATGATGATTAACATGTTTTATTTATGTTCATATGAATTTTTCCATGATTAACAAATATGAGGCATTTGTTAAATATAATTGAAACTAAAAAAAACAACAATGCATGTTTCTCTCAACTATTTTCTTTTAAAAATTTATATAACATGAACAAATATTTCATGTTCCATATTAAAAATTGTTTGTTATTTGAATGAACAGCACATTTTTTTCTTTATTTCAAACTAAAATATGTCATATTTTCTTGAGCAATCACTCAAAGTAATAATGACAGGTATAAATATTTGAAGTGACTTTTCTGGAAAACATTTTTTTATTTCTTTCTATACTCTGATATCCCCCAAAAAATTAACATTAAAAGTATTAATTCTATATATATACAAAATAACTTAATTTCATCAGTCAATTATCTTGTTTATGAGAAATTCAAAAACATTTAATTTATTAACAAATATATGTTTTTACCAAGAGGTCTGAAACGATTATCAAAATATTTATTGAATATAAGGAATAAATTTATTCTATTAATATCTAGTGTATGTGCATGTATTAATTCAGAATCCAAAACGATTTTTAATATTATTTTTACAGGCAATGCTCAATAGAATCCACAATTAGAAAAACAGCAATAAAATCAAATGAAAATTAAAAAAACATGTGAATGCTATGTGCATATCCCCAGACGTTTAGCTATATGAAGGCACCAACATATCTAAATTTAATATTTTATAATAAATAAAATATTCATTGTTAATTATTTACCTCCATGCATAAACATTTTGTGTCATGGAGGGGACTTGAGGAAAAAAATCATAATCAAAACTTTCTGCGTAGGAATTTCGAATTTATTTTTTGCAAAAATTTTGATATTAATATATAATTCTAATATTGTAATAATTCTATAATAATATTAAGTATGATATTCATTTAATGAACAAATCTGAATAATGTTTGTTTTATATTTCCCAGCTTACAGCAGAGTAGCATCTTATTAACATAGAGAAAAATTTAAGAACTATTTTTAATTTCAAAACTCTGAACTACAGTATTATTGACTGAAATCGTTGATATTTAATATTAATTATTGATAAAAACCCTTATAAAATGCAGATATAATCAATCTAAATTTTATTTTGATAATATATTAGATAAAAACTTCGCATATATCGTAACATGATCGGTAAGTAATATGATATTTATAGATATTTAGTGAAATTGTAAAATTATTGAAGGACATTCTGGATTTCACGTCCACCTGTTACGACATTGCAATGCAATTCATAACATATTGTTTTGATAACTTTTCTTTATTTATACGTATAATGTAAAAAAAACCTAAACATTACTTATAATTTGGTATTTCCTGTCGGTGTTCTGTGGAAGTAGTCCTTCTAACCCGGACTTTGGTATCGTGCTGTATTTTGCAAAATCAAACTACAAAAAGACAGAAACAAAAGACGCAATTTTACTGATAAACAAACCCACATACATTAGAAATTGTTTATGTAAAAAAAACCGATGTTTTCCTAGATGTATTTGAACTGAAAATCGCATTGTTTCGCTGTACGATTCCATTGAAGGGATTCATTTCCGGGTTGGTTAATAGATAGTTATCAAATTTTATGGTCAATGTTGGGGTTATTCCTTTCAACTATTGCTTCAGAGAGTTATTTACAGACATTTTGCAAGTTTTTACATGGATTTGTCGAGTGGTATGGCCGCTACAACCCTCGGTGTTTATTTGTCTGTCAGTGCTAATAATACGACAGACGCCATTTTGCGGGCCGTGTTTTCCACAGTTGACGTCACACATTCCATCGGCAACAATCGAGATTTTTCCGGTCTTTTCCGTAAAACAAAATGGCCGACACGTCAAAAAGCGACGTAAACAGTACAGTTTTTCGGCTTCTTTTACGATTTTCATGAAATATACTTGATTGTGATGGCAAAGAGGTGTATTGAATTGATCGCTTATAACTTATCAATGCGATTTTTACGTCTTCGAAATGTACATGCTAAGCATTGTGAAGATATATGAACGAAGTTGGAGCAAAATCACCCGGGAGTTGCGCTTTAAGCATGCATTATTTTAATCTGGTGGAACTTCAAAATATTCTTTAAAGTTAGCACAATTCTTAAAAGGCAAGTTGCGACTATGTTTAAGGTGTACCCTTGAGCAGACTTTAAAGGGGCAGTAGCACGTTTTCAGGGGGAATATAAAGTGATGTCAGGAAAATGAAAATTAATGGTTCCAATTGAAAGATAATGTATTTAAACTAAATAGAGCAGTAATAATTCAAATATATAACGTAAAGTTTAGCCATGCGATTGCTTTTTCTTACACAAAATGAATTAAAGGTGTTCACACAAAAATGGCCGCCAATGGATTTAAGGTGAATCTTCATACTTTGTCCTCTGACTATGGATGATTGGCTTGAGTAATGAGATTTTTGACACTGTAGAAATAATAGAATAAGCATTAACTAACAATTATCAGTGAAAAATTTAAATTATAAAATTGTCAAAAAACGTGCTACTGCCCCTTTAAGCAGTCCATAGCTGGTCGTGTTTTACATTACGTTACAAAAAAGGCCGTACTTGTATATAAGAAACAAATGTGTTATGTGTATTTCGAAACAGAACCCGTTGAAGAAATTGAATGATATTAAAGTGACAGCCCTATTTGGACATAATTGTCTGAATAATGATAATTACAATCACTCTGCTAATGTTTCACTGTTTTTGGAAAAATATTTTTGTATTTTTATGTTATATTCAGACTTAAAGGGGCAGTAGCACGTTTTTAGGGGGAATATAAGGTGATGTCAGGAAAATGAAAATAAATAGTTCCAATTGAAAGACAATGTATTTATAATAATTGAAGCAGTAATAATTCAAATATATAACATAAAGTTCAGCCATGAGATTCATTTTTCTTACAAAAATGAATTAAAGGTGTTCACACAAAAATGGCTGCCAATGGATTTTAGGTGAAGCCTCATACTTTGTCCTCTGACTATGGGTGATCGGCTTGTGTAATGAAATTATTGTCACTGTCAATATGATACATTTAGCATTTACTTACAATTATAAGTGAAATATTTAAAATGTAAAATTATCAAAAAACGTGCTACTGCCCCTTTTAGTTATATGTTTGTTGCTCTAGTGTGCTTTAAGTTATTTTATTAATTGAATTATTGGCACTTATGTAAGTTTAAACAAAAGTCACGCGTTAAAGCATGAAGGTCAGCTTCGAAAAGGTTCTTTACAATTAACGAATTTTATTTTGTATTGTTTAGTTCTAATAAATAGTCGTTTTAGGTAATTAGGATAATTTTTTCATATTTTCTATCTTTCTATCTACTTTTTATCTTTATCAATTAGTCGATTAAAGAGGAATTGTTATGTCAGAGTGGTCATTTCAATCATTTGTACATAACGTGTCGTTCTACCCTAAACATTGTTTCTTAAAAACTTAAAAGTAGATTTCCGACGGATCTGTATGCGACCAATTCATCAAAATATACCAAGGGAAATTGTAATAATTATACAAGTAACTAATATAACAACTATCATGCATTGCTAGACTACGCTGTATTTGTAGAGTGTCACGGGAAATCCCATTGTTCTTAACCTTACCTGACGTGTCGTTATTTCGAGTTACGCTCCATGTTAGTTCAACGAACGGTTAATGATTGTTTTAGCGAATGTTTTGTGTTACACATCGAAAATAAAATAACGATGATCCTGAAGTGTTCATAAAGTATGCGTTAGGAACATGTACAGCGACTTATTTGAGTTCCGAGCCCTTAGAAGACAAAAAACAGTTTAACACTATCGATAGTCATTTTTGTTATTTTATGTGCGCTTCTTCTGATAAGTACCTTTGGAAGAGAATTCATGTTCACACTCCAGCAGCGCAACTCACCGGATACACCGTTCTCTCTCTCTCTCAATGACATTAACTTACCATTAGTAACAAAGACAGATTACCTATAAGTATAAGAATACCTTTGTATTGTATTGTATTGTATTGTATTGTATTGTATTGTATTGTGCATTGTGTTTCTGCTCTGATAATGTTCTACGGGGATTGTGTCAAACTCAAACAATCAGAGGCCTGCTCAAATATCAAATCGTCTAGATGGCGTTCTAACCTCGTCTCTGATTGTGTTGATTGCAACTCGGTCCTTTTTGAATCAGTACCAAGATAATTATAAGAAGCACGGCAAGTTTCGAGTGATAGGTTTGATTTGATTTCAATTAGATTGGTTATTCTGCATCTGTTTCAGGTAAACCAACAAAGCCGATCAGACGCGCCGTGCCCCCACTACCTGATGAAAACAGAGGTCAAAATCTTCTTCTATTTCATTGTTGTCAAGGAAATAGCTTATAGCTAATATGCTTATAGCCTTCCCTTGCATTATGTGTAGATTTATATTGATTTGATATCATTTCACTTCTTACTGCTTTATCGGCAATACGGTTTATTTGACGCTAATATCACATAAATTTAATCAAATGTAAGAAATAATTGTAAAAGATTTATAATTTCAAAATGCATATTTGAAAATACGAAGCTTTCTAAAAAAAACGTGATAATCTGTAAGTAAGATATTTTATACCGATAGAAGTAGTGTGCTATAAAAGATTTAATTTATGCAAACTTCATTTGTAAATCAGGGCAATCTGTTTACTTTGCCTACTGCAAATGGGACTGTAATAGGTTCTATGTTATCGAAAAATGATTGAACATCAGACAAAACAATATTGGGAAAGAAACTTAATTTAGAATACTTGGTTTGTATCTTGTACTGTTTGCATGTGCTTTTGTGATGAGATATACACATTTTGTATGCAGAATATATCTATTTGCACTTTTCACAGATAAATCAATCAAACCTACTGCACTTCCTAACCCCCCTTTACCTGACGAAAATACAGGTACGTTGTCATAATAATAATTGCCACTCTACTCCCGTCACAAAATAAGGGAATTGATTAAGTTATAGTGAATATTTATAATTGCTCCAAATGTCAAATAAATACATTTCGGGACGCTGATGACATTAAAATAACTTCCCAGTTATTGTATGGATTTCCCTTAAAGGGACAGTAGCACGTTTTTAGGTGGCATATAAGGTGATGTCAATTTTTTTAATTGAATGAAGCAGTCGTAAATCAAATACATACTGCGATTCCCTTTTCAAAATGAATTAAAGGTGTTCACACAAAAATGACAGCCAATGGATTTAAGGTGAATCTTTAAAATGTGTTCTCTGACTATGGATAATTGGTTTGTGAAGTGCGTTTTTTTTTGAAATTATCAAAATAATACATTTAGCATTTACGTACAATTAACAATGAAAGTTTTAAAATATAAAATTGTCAAAACAAAGTGCTATTGCCCCTTTAATGTCCTCTAAGTACTGCTTTTAACTTTTTGTCTAAACTGCATAACCTCGCGCATGCAAACCTTAACTTCAAATTCACTAAATTCTGTGTCCCCTATTTCTATGACGTAAGTATAGTTCTCGTACACGTATAGTGACACAAGAAACGTCACCAAAAATACAATTTCTAATTGACATGCCAAACACAATGCTGAACAAAAATTCAAAAATAGAGGATAACACCCTGAAATGTGTAATTATATGAAACCTTGTTCTAAATTATGACATTCAAATCAACCTTGTTTGGCAGGGTAATGCCTCTACCGAAAATTTAGTGATGTTTTGCCACTGTGTAAAAATAAGCTCCTATTCTAGAAAATCAGATCCCATTGAGGTTGAAGACAATTATTTCTTTAATTATCTTTTATTTTATTTGATCAGAAGAAAATTGTATTTCTGAATTTCATTTGTATAATATTGAAAATGTTTAACACTTTCTTTCTACAGAGAAGTATTTGGTTTGCTGAGCCCCAAATATATTGAAACATATTTTTTATAATTTAAAAAGGACCAAATTCTCCATCGACTGGTAGACGTACACTCCCCCCACCACCATCATTGGATACAGAAACAGGTGAGATGTGCTTGATATATAACAAGAAAATACCTTTATTTCCCTGTAATTCTGTTACCGTATAATTCTGTAACATTGGAACAAATGAAAATACAAAAAATTCAAATTCAGTTGGAAAAATTAAATAAGTGATACGTTTACATTTACAGAGGAGCCAGTAAAGCATGCACTTTTCACAGATAAATCAATCAAACCTACCGCACTTCCTATTCCCCCTTTACCTGACGAAAATACAGGTACGTTGTTATAACGATAATGGCCACTATACTTCCGCCACAAAGGGGATTTGTTAACATTACAGTGAATACTTATAATTGCTCCAAATGTCAAATAAATACATTTCGGGACGCTGATCATGAGATTAAAATAACTTCCCAGTTATTGTATGGATTTACCTTAAAGGGACAGTAGCACGTTTTTATGGGGCATATAAGGTGATGTCAATTCATTTAAATTGAATGAAGCAGTCGTTAATCAAATACATACCGCGATTCCCTTTTCTTACACAAAATGAATTAAAGGTGTTCACACAAAAATGGCAGGCAATGGACTTAATGTGAATCTTTAAAATTTGTTCTCTGACTATGGATGATTGGCTTGTGAAATAAGGTTTTTGAAATTATCAAAATAATACATTTAGCATTTACAATTATCAGTGAAAATTTTTAATTTGTCAAAAAAAAAGTGCTATTGCCCCTTCAATGTCCCCTAAGTACTGAATTTAACTTATGTCTAAACTGCATAACCTCGCACATGCAAACCTTAACTTCAAATTCACTAAAGTTCTTTGGTCCCTATTTTCATGACGTTAGTATAGTTCTTGTACACGTATTTCATTTGAATATATTGAAACTGTTGTTTAACACTTTCTTTCTACAGAGAAATATTTGATTTGCTGATTATATTTATGTTTATGTTTGAATAATGCCAAATATATTGAAACATATTTTTTATAATTTAAAAAGCACCCAACTCTCCATCGACTGGTAGACGTACAGTCCCCCCTCCACCACTACTGGATACAGAAACAGGTGAGATATGCATGATATATAACAAGAAACTACCTTTCTTCTCCTGTAATTCTACTATACCTTATCATTCTGTAACATTGGAACAAATGAAAATACAAAAACCTCAAATTCAGTTGGAAAAAATTAAATAAGTGATACGTTTACATTTACAGAGGAGCCAGTAAAGCATGCACTTTTCACAGATAAATCAACCAAACCTACCGCACTTCCTATTCCCCCTTTACCTGACGAAAATACAGGTACGTTGTTATAACGATAATGGCCACTTTTCTCCCGTCACAAAATAAGGTAGTTGTTAACATTACAGTGAATACTTATAATTGCTCCAAATGTCAAATAAATACATTTCGGGACGCTGATCATGAGATTAAAATAACTTCCCAGTTATTGTATGGATTTCCTTTAAAGGGACAGTAGCACGTTTTTAGGGGGCATATAAGGTGATGTCAATTCATTTAAATTGAATGAAGCAGTCGTAAATCAAATACATACCGCGATTCCCTTTTCTTACACAAAATAAATTAAAGGTGTTCACACAAAAAATGGCAGGCAATGGACTTTATGTGAATCTTTAAAATTTGTTCTCTGACTATGGATGATTGGCTTGTGAAATAAGGTTTTTGAAATTATCAAAATAATACATTTAGCATTTACAATTATCAGTGAAAAATTTAAAATATAAAATTGTCCAAATAAAACGTGCTATTGCCCCTTCAATGTCCCCTAAGTACTGATTTTATCTTTATGTCTAAACTGCATAACCTCGCACATGCAATCATTAATTTCAAATTCACTTAAGTTCTTTGTTCCCTATTTTCATGACGTTAGTATAGTTCTTGTACTCGTATTTCATTTGAATATATTGAAACTGTTGTTTAACACTTTCTTTCAACAGAGAAATATTTGATTTGCTGATTATATTTATGTTTATGTTTGAATAATGCCAAATATATTGAAACATATTTTTTTATAATTTAAAAAGTACCAAATTCTCCATCGACTGGTAGACGTACACTCCCCCCTCCACCACCACTGGATACAGAAACAGGTGAGATATGCTTGATATATAACAAGAAAAAAACCTTTATTATATTGTATACCAGTAACTTTAACACATTTTGCCTCTGTAACATTTGGTCAATTGGTAATATAAATCCAAATTAAGATGTCAATTTTGACAACAATTAAATAAGTTATACGTTTACATTTACAGAAGAGCCAGTAAAGCAATCACGACCACCTATACCTCCAATTCCCAAGGGAAACACAGGTAACAGACAATATGTACATGCCACTTAATCATCCTGTAACACACTTTCTTCGGAGAATCAACTTTAGATTAACAATTTTAGATGGCGCTTGATCTGTAACGACATAGATAGACATGAGCGCCTTCTCCTGAGTCTTTCACCAAAAAAAGGTGACATTTTCCATTTTTTAGAAATTGACATCAAATACACCAGATGACACTTACTGTATATATGATTTTAATGAAAAGCTGATAGTCGCATTGTATCATATTTAACAAGTTTTCTTTATATATAGACAATCTTTAGGCATCCTTTACCTCCTGGCGCTTTTATGTGTTTGCAGCTAACTGTATATTTTACAAATACTTTGAGTTTAGTTTTCTACATCCAAACTTAAAATTTTAAATAATGCATACGATGTAAATTGTTGTAAATCAATACCAACTTTTAAAACAAGCATGGTAGCTGTTACCGATAACAACTTAGGAAATAACTTAGTAATAGATACATTGAGTCTGTAACTTTGATTTAGAATTTTTTTCATCTTGCTATTCCTTAACTCAACTTATTATTTAAAACGTCAACCATATTTACTACTATACATATTTACATATATATTACTAAACATTTTTCGTAAATTCAGTTTTACCAATCATCACGCTCTTTGAATAATTGTCATAAAATCATTTTCCTGTTAGATCATCTATTAACACAAACACTTGCCTGTATTTCTAGTGATAGATAACTTTAGTGAGTAAGGCTTGGTATTCTTTCTTTCACATGTCACATTTATGCACGAATCATTTAGTTATATTACGCTTTCAGGAAATAAAAAAGAAGCAACCCCAAGAGGAGAGTCGAAACTACCTCCACCTCCTAGTTTTACACGTAGGTCTCTTTAGCAACAGCTATACTTTGTTTCTACACTAACTGTAGTTCACGCAACAGCTATACTTAGTTTCTACACTAACTGTAGTTCACGAGTAAGGTCACATTCAAGGTAAAACAATGGGATATCACGAAAGCGAAAATTAATGTTACCAATTGTAGTACATGTTTTCTCAATAAAATGGCATTTCTAAATGTATTTTCCTATTTCATATGTTTAAAGGCTATTCACACTTTTCTTTTAACCTATATATTTTTCATTCATATTTGATTATTTCTTTATTGACTATGGATAATCTGGTAAAGTATTAAGATGTTTTCCTCTTTAAGACTCATTTGGCTTAAAGTTTATTGAAATATTTAGGTCGAAGAGATAAGTTTTTATTTAAGAAAGAAATTGAAAAGTCATTCACTTTGTTCATTCAAATATGTACTGTAAATCCTCTGACATGTCTTCATCAGAGTCAATCGGAATGATCAAGAACCAAACAATGGACACTCCTGAAAACAATTTTCAGCTGCTTTCTACTGACATTTACTAACAAATTCAACAAAAAGGAAACACATTTGATATCTTTCGCTGAGAAAGTCATATTGAAACGTATCTGGTATGATATCAATGTGTCCTGGAAGAACATAACATTGTTATTTTCTTGTTTTAAAATAGCTGAAGAAATTCCAGTCATTCCTCCTCGTTTGCGAGCTTCCAAGGAAAACAAAGGTGTCTTGTAATGGATATTTAGCAATCAATGATAAACTGTTCCTTGCCGGTCAAGGATACATCACCTACATTGATTATTAACAAATAATATTTTACAGCATATATTTCAGTTTTAATGATTGGGTATTACTGTTTACATGATATACAATATATATATGAATATTTGAAAAATCATTGCTGATATATCATTTTTTTAAATTAATTTCACTTATGTTGCACTGCTTATTTATACTTATGTTGTACTGCTTATTTATACTTATGTCGTACTGCTTATTTATACTTATGTTGTTAAGCTATAATTTAACCTAACTGTTTTCTATAAAGAACATAATTGTATATCAAATATTGCGCAACTTTCAAATAAGCAGTTAATGCATAGACAGCAACATTCTGGAAAATTCATCAATTTTTTATATATTTTTTTTAGAAGAAACCACCCCACCGATTCCACCACTTAGACCTAAATCAACAGAAAGCACAGGTAAATTATATATCCACTACGTTTAGTTTCCATTTTCGTAGACTGATGTTGTTTCTACTCTTAAACGAAATGAATATAGGTGTTTTCTACTCTTAAACGAAATGAAAATAGGTGTTATCCAATTTCCCGATTTCAAACGTTCATTAGCTATCATCAATTCTTTAATTCATGATAAAAAAATTATGATAAATTTTAGGTATATTGATCAAACAATTACTTTATTTCAAGTGAAACTGATCGACCAGATAATCCCCCTATTCTGCCAAATATACTGATGAAAGTATTCTGATTTTCCATTCCTGTTAGAAACTTTTAACCGTCAGCGGTTTATTTTTCAATACTTTAAATTCATAAACAGGTTTGGCACTTCAATATGCTTTCCTCAAATGCAGTTTAAATTTTTCTTGTGTATTGTGTTGTTCTGCTTATCTGTGAAGTTGAAATTTGATATAATCAATCTTTTTAATTTGTATTAGAAGAAACTCCACCTATTCCACCACATAGACCAAAGTCTTCAGAAACTTCAGGTATATCAGTTTTTGTTTCGATTTATCTTGTGTGTTTAACTGTATTAGCATACCATGTTAAATATATTATACATACTCTTATTCTACTTCTAACTCTAATAACAACTGGTGATTTACATTTGTGAAAGCTTTAAAAATCTAATTTCATGATTGTTAATAGAAGGCAGGGATTGTTTGTCGCTTACAACCGTATTATAGTGTTAATATCATGTAATTTTGAATGTCTTTGAGTCATTCTAGCATTGCAAAAGCTAAATGGATCATATTGAAATTTCACTACAAAAGTAAAGATTAATTCTGAGACAACATGTTCGTATGCCGTACCATACAGTTAACCATTATAATTTTGGCAGGACATTGAAGTGACTACGGGTCAAATTTCGAAAACACTATATTTTATTTTTCTCTTAATAATACTTCATAAGTAATCAACAGCCTTAGGCATAAGTCATATTTGTTCCTATGCACTAAGTCAATATGATGATGCCGATTGTTTTCTCCGAAAGTCAATAAAGAACATTTTGATCGAAAGTTAAGAAAATCGAAATTTCAAAATTAAACCCAATCCATGCCAAACTTTGAAATTCTGCACAAGTGAGCAGATGATCCCGGATTTTGGTTTAAAAGTTATTTAACACATGGACAATCGGTAATCCTCTTTCATTGCTGCTGAATTTATTTTATTGACGTCATAAGAAGCCCAAATTACGTCACATTTGCAATAAGAAACACTGGCAACTTATGGTATGGTACGAAGTTGTACCACTGTATCATATCATGGCGATATCATGTTTTTTCAGATGCCAATTGTTTAATCAAAGTAACTGGATTTGATGCTACTGTATATGAAGAGGCTCTGAGGCAACATTTCGAGAGCAAGGCCGAATCTAGGGGAGGTCCAGTGAAGACAATCCGTGTTCGGAATGGTGCCGCTCTCATTCGCTTTGAGCAGGAGAAAGGTTAAGAATATATAACTTTATAAAAAAAAAAATTTCAATTGATTGTAAAGTTGAAATCCGTCTAATCATTTGCAAGAATTCGCCTCGGGTTTTGCTTTACATTACAATAACGATGATTTATTGTTAAGTTCACTATAAATGTTGCTGAAATTAAAATCTTTAGTGAATATGATATCAAAATTGATCCATTTCTGAAATCATATCAATTTAACCGATAAATAAGTAACTAGTCAGAAGAGTAAAACGATCAAAATGATGACTAACCTTTCGCATATTACAATAAAAATAATTCTGTCTTACAGTAGCTCAACGAGTTCTCAGCCATGAACAAAAATTGGGAAAACAATTGCTGAAAATGGAACCAGTTTCTGCTCCCGTGCAAAATGCACGTCACTCCGACACTATGAAACCTTCATCTTTCGTCCTGTCTGGGATGTCTCCATCAACTTCCAAACAGTCTCTCGGGGACTTCCTGGAGTCGAGGACAACATACATAGTTGAGAGCTTTAAAGACACATCCAAGGGTCATGTGTCCGTTACCTTTACTCCGGATTCCAAGCCTGGTAGGTCTTCCTTTTAGAAGCATTGTATATACACTACTCAAACGAAGTTAATGAACACCCAGGAAGTAATATCAGTTGCACTTACTTTAAATGTCAGCGGCACTAAGAGAAGATGGTTTTTTTTTGTTTTTTTTTGTATACCCACATGCATGCATACCTGACATTGGGCCACTGTGTTTTAAACTTTAAAGAATTTTAGAAAATTTGAATGATATTGAAATTTGTAATAACACTTTTCAAGGAAATTGTGTTCATCAAGCTTTTCCCTACCAGGGATATCACTTTTAAAGTGATAAAGTCACCAAAGACAAGACCTCAATTTCTTTAACCTGACGTCTAACATCCTGTAAATTTCATTTTTGAGTTGTTGACATCACAATGCAATACTGAAACTGTATCACTCGCAGCATTTGATTCCAATATGACAGTAAGATAGTGTTTATTTCATAGAAAACATAACTGTCACCATGCGCTGAGGTATAAAGTATATATGGGGCAATATTCAAGTGTACCTTAGATTATTTTGAGTAGTACATATTATACAATACTATTTGCTTCAAGAGACACAGATTATGTTGATAGGATCATCTATGTCAAATTTTGAAATCAATGTTATTACATCGGGAACCACTAACTGTTACTGAAAATAACAAGTTAAAGGTCAATCAGTACATTAGAGCGAAAATACGGCCATTCAAAGTCGGGATTTTGATCGAAAACCGGACAATATGGCTCGAGTGGCGCGCGCAAATTCGCCAAACGTAGTTTTGAAACCTTGTCATAAGCTGACAGGAAGAAATATTCGATTCGATAGTGTTTATTAGGTATTGTAACTGATAGGTAGATTAATTGGATGCATAATTTCGAATATTAAACGTGTTTTCTTGATTTTTCCATAAAATCAAGCATTTTAGAGATATTATGCATAAATGGATATATTTGAAAGTCCAGTGATGAGATATGAACTTCAATCAGCATATTAGATATTTTGTAGCTTATCAAAACCAAATATAATGTTAAGTAAGATACTCTGTGTCACTTTAAACTGGATCTTCTATAATCTTAAATATATGAAGACGTCTACTCTTACTGTTATCGATAAATCTAAACTGCTAGTTATTATACAAATCTTTTACAGAAGTGCAGTTAACTAACGTTAAGAGACAAAGGGTATTTATTAGAATGATGGAACTGATTAACGTTATTCAGAACTTATTATTACAAGAGTATCTTTTCTCCAGACGTTACGAGTGAAAAAGACCTGAAATAAGTGATTGAAATCGATGAAACATTACAACACCTACGTATATATCTCGTCGTTATGTGTTATCAAATACAAAACAAATTTTTGTAAACTGTTTCAGATTTAACAGAATTGCAGATGATTCTGCAGAGTGCAAAGCTTGATGATCAACACCTTCACATTGAGTTCATGCCTGAAGCCGATGATGATGATGATGATGATGAAAGTGACTATATGGAACCTATGGTAGAAACAGGCGTTCAGATAACTGGAGAAGTATTCAAATATTTGGAATTCTTCAAGAAAGGAACAATTCGAAACCGGCTTAACAAAGTTCACGTGACAGCAACATTCGACTCTGAGCACTTTAAGATAAAGTTGAAAGGAAAGAAAAGCGATTTGGAACAGGGAGAAAAATGCCTTAAAAACGTCACTAACAACCTGGTGATCTTAGAAGAGAGTATTGTAAAACCAGGGATTGAAACCTTCTTGGAAAGTGATGAAGCGAAGAAAGGGATTTCTGAGATCGAGAAAGAAGAACATTGCTCAATATTTGTCAGCGGGAGTATCTATGAGACTTTTGGAAGCCTTAAGGATGATGACGTTTTTACTGATTCGGGTATACAAATTCTTTAAAACTAGATTTCCTATAATCAACCGTATCTTCATAACAACAGATAAAATACTTGATGATTGATAAAAAATATATAAAAATTTATTCTGAAATTTTAACATTTAAAAATGAATTGTTGTATATAGTATTCTCATTCTATAAATACGCGCCTTTTATCTTACATATTCTTATATTTCATTTTAGATTCAAATCCAAGTGGTGGAAGTGTCCAATCTGCTGGTGTAAGATTTATTCAGATATATGTATTTTATATCATAAATCATTTAAATCATTTTCATTGATTTTAATATTTTCTACTTTAAAGTCAGAAAAATACTGTCATGCGATGTACATACGAACAATGTATCACACGAGCGTACATATTAAAGTTTCCTACTGCAAAATGTAAACATACGTTTTAACTCGATACAATTTTAATAAGTAGCCAAGTTCATGGTTATATTCGATGAAATAAAATTTCATGTAACTATGATACTTATTAAGACAAATGTTTTCTCCATTAGGTCTCAGCCGCTGAACCAAAGACCAAAAAAACGACTCAGGAATCTGGTGTTCCAGTAGAAGGTATTAAAGGGACAGTCCTATCGGGGTATTGTACGCGGAAACGAAATTCAAAAGGAGCAGTGATGCATTATAATATTTGTCAAATAGTTTAATCTATAACAACTACAATGTTAAGCCAAGTTAATAAGTGTGAAATAATCATTTAATGATATTAAATAAGTATAAACAGGGAAGTACTCTTAAATTGTGTTTCCACAAAAAAAAACTCGATTTGACTGCCCCTTTAATAATTAATCTCTTATTCACTCAGTTCCCGTCAGTTGCTGAACAAAGGGTAACGTATCATTGAAGTTCGACTTTTACGATCACCTTTCTATCTAAACTCTTGATCAATAATTACAAATTCATTGAAGATATTATTAATTTTTCATTTCAAAATAATTTTGTAAACTAACATGTTTCAGGTCAGGGGCCGTATTTGTAAAACTGTCAATAAATCTAATTATCAATGAATTACACTCTAGTAAAAGGTGTTAATTAAGTAGTATTTCTAAACAACGTGTGGGTCCTAGAAAAACACTCAATTGCAAGTAGGGTAAACGTTAGAAGTTCCCAATAGCAATCCGAAGTAGATGTTAACTTTCTTAACTCAACTTCAGTGCCAGTTGGAATGTTTTTACTGCAAACAATATATCCATTTTCATCAATGTGATTTGAAATGGACTTTTGTCATTGTGCAATTCTTGTTGTCAATTTAATTTGCAGGTGCAATCTGGCATAATGATATTTGTTTTTGTACTCAATGATAAAAACACACAAACACTAATAAACCAAAATAACCTATTCAATGTCATTTTCAAATCACTAATTAGACCTTAGAAAATCTTTATAGAAATGACCCCAAATTCCGTAACCGATGAAACAGTGAAATAATGCCCCCGAACTTTTCACAACCTTTAGGAATTTTCAAGGGTAGCTATGAAGCTAGACTATTAACATGCCTATTCAACGCAATTTCAAATTACTAATTAGGCCTTAGAAAACCTTTATAAAAACGGCCCCAAATTGCTTAACCAATGAAACCGTGAAATAATGCCCCTGAACTTTTCAGAATTGTTTTAGAATTTTTAAGGGTAGCTATGAAGCTAGACTATTAACATGCATTCTCAGATGTAAACAGAGGTTTCGTGTAATGTTGTTATCACTTGCGTTAGATTATATAGATAAACTATTTATATATGATTTTTCAGGAGATTACGTGCTTCTTCACTCAACTGCAAACATGGCCAAATACAAGATTGGAGCATGTCAGTTTCATGTGAAGAAGGGTAACCTTGAGGAAGAAGATGTGGCATGTGCAGTTAACGTCACCACCACCGACTTGGAACAAGGTGCTTATCCATTGTGATGAAAATCTTACCTCGATTTCTATAACTTACATTTTAGAAGTTGGTTTGATGATCGATATGGGTAATATTTAACGTCACCATCACCGACTTAGAACAAGGTGCTTACCCATTGTGATGAAAATCTTACCTCGATTTCTATAACTTACATTCTAGAAGTTGGTTTGATGGTCGATTGGGGTAATATTTAACGTCATCTTTACCGACTTGGAACAAGGTGCTTACCCATTGTGATGAAAATCTTACCTAGATTTCTATAACTTACATTCTAGAAGTTGGTTTGATGGTCGATAAGGGTAATATTTAACGTCACCATCACCGACTTGGAACAAGTAGCTTACCCATTGTGATGGAAACCTTACCTCGATTTCTATAACTTACATTATATATATATATATATTACAATATTTAATGGATAAACAACTTCTTTATTCTATGAAAGCGTTTCAACAAAGATCTATTAAGTATAAAGTATTTGATCTTATTGGTTGTTATCATTGAATGAAGTGATACTCACCTCGGTCCAGTGTGGTTAAGTAATAAAATTCATAATGAACATGTTAATGATGATATATCTATATGATGTAATGGTAAATGTTAATGACATGACTTGTCATTTAGCTCAGAGAATTATGACATAGATGATTTGTTTTAATTTGATGAAGAATTTATTTATCAATCGTTAATGGGACAATGGTTGCATTTACT
The DNA here is from genome assembly GCA_916613615.1 of Steromphala cineraria. Taxonomy (NCBI): domain Eukaryota; kingdom Metazoa; phylum Mollusca; class Gastropoda; order Trochida; family Trochidae; genus Steromphala; species Steromphala cineraria. The sequence continues at coordinate 28,466,525 of OU744731.1, forward strand.
TGTAAGGTCGTAAACAAACTGACATGATAAACATTGTCATATTGGGTGTTAAACTCAATGTATTGAAACAGTACTAAGGAAACATGTTGTGCTTAAAGAAAATATTTGTAATTTTTCTATTGCAAATTTGAAGAATAATGAAAGTCTAAAAAGTTTTCTATACCATCTAATCCGGGATCATTTAAGTTTATAAGATATTCTCCACTTCTCTTTGACAGGTGACCTCTGGTCAGTATTGAAGGAATCGGATCAAAGAGAGTTGCAGCGTCAGCTAAACATGAAAACATTGCGTATGTAATATATAGTATTTATTAAAGGGGCAATAGCACGTTTTTAGGGGGTAATATATGGTGATGTCAAGAAAATTAAAATAAATGGTTCTAATTGAAAGATAATGTATTAAAACTCAATGATCCAGTGATAAATCAAATATATAAAATAAAGTTCAGCCATGCGATTCCTTTTCTTACACAAAATGAATTTAAGGTTCACACAAAATGGCGGCCAATGGACTTTATGTGAATCTTTATTGTTTGATCTCTGACTATGGATGATTGGTTTGTGAATTGAGATTTTTGACACTATAAGATTAATATATTTAGCATGAACGTATAATTATCAGTGAAAATCGAAAATATAAAATAGTAAAAAAAGTGCTACTGTCCCTTTACCCTACATGTATTGTACTTATTTTCGATTTTGTAATTCAAACCTGTGAAGCTGAAATTCTTTATAATTCAATATAGTGCACATGTAAAAGAAATAGCTATGTAAACATATATTTGACTTTTGTTTTCGTTTTTCATCCTAGATCAAGGGAATTGTGATTAATACGGCTTCTAAGAGACACATAATTCTAAAAAGATTCATGTACAAGGTATTATTATTGAGTAAAGCAATTGTTACCTAAAGGAAACCAAGTCACCCTTTTCTCAACTAAACTAGTTTCAGAATGGAGCAAGAAAGGAATCGTCATGTCTACAACAAATGCTCTACCCTACCAGTTCATTATCCATGTCTCACTCAAGAACAGTGGGGGAGACCTTCGAAAAGCTATCCGAAAAACATTCCAAATGGCTCAAAACAACTCAGATATTACCTCGATCGCCTTCTACAAAAAGGTTGGCCCAGGTAAGCACGATTTGAATTGAAATTGCTTTAAAGTTTTATTGTTTTTTTTTGGGGTTTTTTCGATAACCCTTGACAAAATGAATATTTTTCTGAGGGGACAACGTTTTACAAACGAAACGGTCGTACTTGACATCGGTTTTCCGTTCATGACATACTGAAGATGATTTTTATCCCCCGCCGCGCGTTTAACGCGAAGCGGGGGATATAGTATTGGGCAGCCTTCGTCCGTACGTACGACGGATGAAATTGAAAAGCTCAAAAACTATTGACCTGATTATTTTAATTTTTTGTATATAGCTTCATCACCATGAGAGCAAGGTCCCTCTAGAGGTTCATGACCTTGACCTTCATTTCAAGGTCATTACGAGACTTAGACATTTTACCCTTGTCAGCGGGATATCTCAAGAACCATTCACTGGATTCTCTTCATAACTTACACAATGCATCTTATTGGGAAGCGTCGGGCCCATTCGATTTTGGTGACCTTCACATTATTTTCAAGGTCACAGCGAGACTGAAAATTTCAGCATTGAAACCTGCATTTTAGGCTTGTCAGCTGGAAATCTCAAGAACCATTAACTGGATTCTCTTCATAATTTACACAAAGCATCTTATTGGGGAGGCGCCGGGCCCAGTCGATTTTGGTGACCATCACATTATTTTCAAGGTCACAGTGAGGCTAATATATGGAAGACCAAGGGACCAGTTGATTTGTTGTGGTCTAAATGACATCTAGTAGCATGACAAGTGTAGACAAGTGTTTCTATGCATACAGTATGCATTTTGTTCACATCAATATGCGGCGGGGGATCTTGTCACCATTGTGACAAATACTTGTTTAATTTGAAAGTTTCAAAAAACCTGCACAATTTATTTAATTCAAAAGTTCATTATCATTTGAAAATCAGATCTTTTCGAAAATTATCAATATTGTAACTTCATCCATGAAAAAAAATCGTGTATCTATGAGAAGTCATCGAGCTAAACCTATTGCAATATTATATTATTATTAAAGGTTATTGCCTTAATATGTTAATTTTACGATAAATTACGACTGTAATTTCGAATGTAATGAAATGTTCAGTTCGGGACATATCACTCGTACTTTCCTGTCTTTTGATCTCAGAACTGTACTGAGGGGTTGTGTGAGGTGACAATCGGTGACTTGCCTACAAATAAATCGGCACAATTTCATACCATAGAGGGTAAATGAAGTAATAATATGTAAACATTCCTAGACAAGACAACCTGACACTAACCCTATCGAGCACGTCTCAGATCTGCCGAGTAGCAAGGTACATAATGTAGGTAAGATCTCATTTTGAATTAAATGCACTGCACAAAACTGACGTCATTTAGCTCTGACAAACTATGCATAACAGGGTTGTGGGTTAAGGTAGTTCAATTGCATTATGTTTGATTTGATGTTTCATATCAATGACAGACGAAGATCCCTGTCCACGTTTCCTGCTCAACTACGTGGATGAAATCAACAAGTACCAGAAAACAGCTCGCCCAGGGATCAAGGATATTCGACTGGTGTTAGACAGAATGGATGATAGTTATATTACAGGCGTGAGACAGGAATTGGAAAATCTCCTGGCGGCCAGCAAGAAACAAGGGTTGAAACGTAATATGGTATATCTTTGGTAGAGAGACATATCTCTGACATGTGAAATTAAGTGTTGGTTATTGGTAATGCCAGAAAAGTAGGATTTAACAGAAATTTCACTGGAACATTCACTGGATCAAAAATATTAATTGATATGACAATAAAATCATAGTTTTATTTCTAGTATTTCAGAAATCTAAAATAAATTGGAATAGACAAAGCTTGTATAAATGCGATGCCAACAGAGACAAATTCCAAAGAAAAGATATGTAAAAGATTTTTTTTGAAACCTCAAATCTTGCTCAGGATTTTGTAATACACTAGATACTGTCCTTATGTCGGAAATGAAGTTTTGTTGTCTTTTCCAGACAACCTTTTAAACATGATTCCAAAACGACTGCGAACTCAATCTAGCCCTCCGGATATCAAAGCTGGTTCTGAAAACCTTCAAATATACATAGTAAGTATTGATAATAGTAACAATGTCAAAACAACTGTATCTGTTCCTTTCTAGACGTTCTACAATCTACAATCTAACTATCATGTCCACACGTAATTGGAGAAGGTATGCTTTGTCAATCAAAAGTATGCAATGTGTTGATTATTATAACATTTGGGTTATTGTTCTTTCATTCGTATTCTAATTAGTCTACGTCTAACTTACAAGCGTCCATTAAACAATCCGAAAACATATAGTACCTTTAAGTAGGCGTCTTGAAGGCAGTCTTGAAATCGATCATGTTAAAAGAAATTAAAATTTCAAATATTAACTCTATAGAGATACGAGATCCTCTAAATAGGTCTGACCGCAGCCCGCTAGGTCAAATAATGTTATACTTGTTTCAAGATATGATGCCGAAGGCTTTTGTCAGAAAATTTTAATACGTTAGCTGAGCTTCCGTCAAACCCTGTGAACTATGGGGCTGCGGTTTCACGTCCTAGTGGATAAGGAACCTACCGACGAAACGAGTTCGAGATATTGTTAATGTTGTCAAACTTAGTCCACAGAGCGAAGCCGATTTAAATCAGATTTGGTTTGAACTTATACACGTACAAACTACATTTTATTGTTGAAATGCACGGTTTAGAATTTGGATTACTTCTTCTCTATGAATATCGCCAAATGTAAATATCGTTGAAGTACAAATGAAGACGTTAAAAATAATTAATTACTTCTCAAGAAAAGAGGCTTTTAGCTGATGTTCCTAACATTTCCTACACAGCGGGACCCAAACGAAAAGAAAGCAGATCCACCACAGAAAGCGCAAACGGTAGACGAGTCACAATTTACCCTGGTTGGGGCGGAGATCATGGTCCTTCTGTGCTCAGAGAGTGGAGATTGCAACGATAAAGCACGGATTAGATTCATAGAATTCTGTGAAGCCAATATGCAACCGAAGATCGTAGATAACCCGAAAATAAAACTGTTGACAGAAACACAGGTAAAGCTTGTATCAATTCAAAATCAATTCAATATCTGTTAATTATCTCCTTGGTCGTATGGTCGTTTCGTGTTTGAACCATCTAACAAATTAAAAGACATTTATTGCTACTCATGACAATTATAATTTTACATGAACGTCAAGTGTAATATTCCAAAATATTCATCTATTTATTCGTTTAGATTTTTATTTCTTCTCCATCGTTTAACATATAATTTCCGAACCATACCGCACGTTTAAAAATTAAGCTACTTGATGAACTTAATTTCTACCATTTAAAATTGGATAATTATATATGAAAATTTCAGATTCATATTTAAAATGCATTTTTGCTGTAATGAATGTTCTTGAAAGCTGTTCGCTTTATGGTAACTCTTCCCAAAATTGTCCTTGTTTGCATATTCTTCTTCATAAACTTTCATTTAAGACAAAAACGACACATTACCTACAACTCCACAAAAATGACGTTTTGTATTTATCAATTTACCCATATCCCAGCCATGTTGTTGCAGATCAAGTTATTCCGGAAGAAGGCAGGTAGAAGGGTTGAAGTGGAAGTCAAGTCCGACAATGGTACAATGGAAATACGTGGTTACAGGAGGGACGTCGACAGTGTCTATGCAAAACTGAAGGTTGAACTCGAAGGGATTCAAGGTAATTGAAATTATAATTAGACTCCTTAGGTATTTGGTTTCATGAAGATTTAACACAGTGAAGGACGTTGACAGTGTTTATGCAAAACTGAAGGTTGAACTCGAAGGGATTCAAGGTAATTGAAATTATAATTAGACTCCTTAAGTATTTGGTTTCATGAATATTTAACACAGTGAGGGACGTTGACAGTGTCTATGCAAAATTGAAGGTTGAACTCGAAGGGATTCAAGGTATTGTAAATTAAAAATAGACTCCTTAAGTATTTGGTTTCATGAAAATGTAACACAGATTGAGAGTCTTTGTAAAAACCTTTACATTCAGGCTTTTCGAACAGTACCGGATTATTTACAGAACATTTGCAGAAGTGAGGTGAGGATGTGCGCACCGCTTCCGTGCATGTTGAAAATTTGATATATATATATGTTGAGATTTCTAACCAAAAATAAAACAGATATTAAAAGATTGGGGCATTGGACTTAACTCATGTATACAAGCCTATGCAGTCTGATTAAAATCGACTGTGCTTCGAGGAAACATTTGTAAAAATATATCTCTAAAGGGGTTCGAACCTCACCCAGACCGGCTTTCATCTCATTCATACGTTGTGGAGAGGAAAACCCTGAAACATATTTTTATTTTTTTCCTTCGAAACACGGTCGATTTTAGATACCTTGAATCCCTTCCAGTTCGATCGAGACTGCAAGCTTATGTTAATGTTTGTGGACACATATTAGTTAGTCCAAAGTAATCACCCTCCAACACAAACTCCTGTATCAATCCCTGCAGGATGATACATGTTCATTGACTGAGAGTCTGTTGCACATATAGAATTACTCTTGGAATATACAACAACATGATCAAGCCTATTGTTTATCAGACACTAAGGTAAAGCAAGAGGACTCGTCTGGAAACGTTGTGCCGCAACATGACATGGTGGAGAAACCTGTTAAGGTTGCCTCAGTAAGTATCTAATTTATTTTCCTTCAAAGCAGGAAATATAAACATAGCAATCATATGAAGCTGAGAAAACATAACGTACTTCTTAAGATTGCAATGATGTAACTTTTTCTTTTAAAGGGGCAGTAGCACGTTTTTTGACAATTTTATATTTTCAATTTTTCACTGATAACTATAAGTTAATGCTAAATGTATTACTTTGATAGTATCATAAATCTCATTACACAAACCAATCATCCGTAGTCAGAGAACAAAGTATGAGGATTCACATAAAATCCATTGGCAGCCATTTTTGTGTGAACACCTTTAAATCATTTTGTGTAAGAAAAGGAATCGCATGGCTTAACTTTACATTGTATATTGGAATTATTACTGCTCCATTTAGTTTTTATACATTGTCTAAAGATTGGAACCATTTATTTTCATTTTCCTGACATCACCTTATATTCCCCCTAAAAACGTGCTACTGCCCCTTTAACAGTGCAATGAAACAAAAGATATTTCATCTTTATTTTGTATTTTGCTTAAAAGCTAGAATATTAGGAATTCTGCAAGGCATAAAGCGCATCAACCTGTCCTCTGTCGTAAATTGCAACTTCATTACAATTCTGATTATCAAGGTCAGCCGCTTTAGGTTACAGCCCATTTTAAGAAAAGTTGGTGAAATTAGCCAGTGGTTGGGATTGCTACGAGTTATATTTTCTAAGAGAGGCTTCAGAAACGAAATAAAGTGAAAAAGTTATGTCTATAACATCCACACATAAGAGAATCGAGGTCATCAAGTTTAATTCATTTAATTTTGACTCAAGTATAAACTGAAAGACGGACATATCATCATTGAATTTGTAATGGTTAAATCAATTCAATTTCAATTTCAAATTGCATCTCACCTTCCATAACATATAAAGGATTTAATATACGATTTGATTAGTAAACGATACAAATGAACCATTAACGTCCTAGCAGGTTTTAAAACGCACTACGTTTTTGCCTTTAATATTCAATCTAAATGGTGTTACAAATTAATATTCAAATTCATCTTGCAGCTGCGCTTTATTGTAACCAAAGATTGTTATATTTTCAACAAATTACCAAACTTTCACTTTTTACCAGAAGCAGGCCGCTGAGGCAAGCAATGCGGACTCGAACCCCAGACCAGAGGACGAATACGACATCTTCGGGAAGCACATCGCTTGTGAACTGAGAGGTATACCGGACCTTGCCAAGAGGTCAAAGGTCAAGAGAGATATCAAGAGGGTTATATTTGATGCAACGGAGTAAACCTTATACTCACGATGAAAATATTTCTCACTGTATCATTCCTGACTTTACACTGTATGGGCATATCTATTTAAACAGAAGAAAATACCTTTTGCGATGAATCTTAATCAGATTTAATTTTCACCAACTTTTGATTGAGATGTCTTGAATCGTTAATGCTTGAAAAGTATTCTTTGAAATTGTTTAATTCATAATTGACATATCAATTTGTCCAGGAGGTTTAGGCTTAATTTGTCGCCTTATCCATGGGACAGAAGCAAGTTTTATTTCTACAAATGTTTCAACAACGAATATTAGTTTATGTGTTATCTCCAGATGGCCAAACATCCGAATAGTCAAGCCAATAATGAGTAGTTGTGGAAGAAATTAGCTAGTATAAAAAAAACAACATTGGCGACAATTTTTGTGTGAACACCTTTTAATCACAAGAGGTTAGGAGGTGGGTTCGTGTAGCTTGACTGAACATGGTATGTAAGTCTAAATACATCATTTGATATTAACAAATATCTTGTAATTGATAACAATCATTTTGCTTTCCATGACACAATTGTTTTTAACCGAAATACCTTTGACTGTCTCTTTGACAATTTCAGTGGCATCAGAGTTTGGGTTTAATTTTTCTCTGAGTTTCTCTCTCCCAGTTTCCCTTTTCTTTTGAATTACAATGTACTAATATTTGAAGTTCGACTGTTAAGAAACCTCTTGCATATGTTTGTAAGGATGTATAAGGTACAATGAAATGATGACAAAAGTAAAAATTGAATACATGTTTGATGTCATTTGTTGATAATTAATTATTGATCATTTATAATTGTGTTGATAACTGAGGCTTTTAATCATAAGCATAGTCCCAATGCAGTGTTTGAGGCTTTGGGATATTATAGAAAACTTAAGAATTCAGTGTGAAAAACTTTTAATTCTTTAATATTTCTTGCGTTTCTAAACTGCATTTGATGATATAGAAGATGTTGCATTGTTATCATGGTTTTATTACAGATATATATTGACTGATGCCTTATATATTCAATTGAAATGTAACTGTAAAATTACAGTATTTGACGATCTGTCTAATGGTCAATTTGTATATCTTGGCATAACAATATCAATTTGATTATCTCAGTGCTATTTTCAATACTCAAAAATACCAAATGTGTTATTTGTGAAATATATATATATATAGAACTTATATATTATAACATAAATATGTTAACATTATGTAATAAATATTTACTGCTATTGGCTATATCTGACATTAAATTTGGAAACATGATACTGTAGAGGTCTATACCAATGTCATTATTTATTAGAAAAATAGGACAGAGTCTTGAGTAAATAGAGTAAATATATTTCTAATCTTATGCATAAATCAAGTCTTGACCTAATAAAGTACTCTTAATCAGCAACACAAGACATTAACTGCCAAGTCATTCAATTTAAATTACGGCCTTTTCAGAAAATTAAGTAGTTGATGATTATTGTCATGGATTCTTGTGGTCGTTTCTTAATTTTTAGACTACCAGAATAAATATCTTTACAATTCTCAACCTTAAGTATTACTTACTTAGAAAAGTTGTTGGATGGTTATTAATTGTTACAGAATTACAAAGATGTTGACATAAATATCTGATAATCTTTCTTGGGTGATTTTTTGTTTTTCGTTTTTTATTTCTTCAAATTTCCAATGATGCCCCAGGTTATAAAGATAACTCATAGCTCTCCGGATATATCCTTTGAACCCACAAATTATAAAAATGTCAGAATGACAAATATCCCGTGTAACTCATCGAAGCAAAAATGTACAAGAACTTCTACCACACGGGATGAGATACAATTTGCATTTGTCATACACAATGTCAGACTACAAACAGGAAACAGATAATTCAAAACGTGATTTTATTTGTCTCTAAGGAATACTGCCTTGTTTAATTTCGAGATTGTCGAAGTCCGCCAGTCCCCAACTGTCAGTTCCGATTCCTACAAAGCCTGTTCTTGTATGGATGTCCGCCAATGCATGCATAACTGGTTGTCCGTTCACACTCCCAAGATCAAACGGTTCTTTGAGAAAGGAACGAAATATAAAGTAATTAAACTCAAATGATAAAAATGTATTAGACATCAAGATATTTTTGGCAATTGTCATTACGTAAAGCGCTTTTTAATCATAAATATTGATAAGCTTTTATTATTAAAAAAATGCTTTTGATACCAAGTTGTCAGCCAGAAATTGCTTCTTACTGAATGTTAGAAGGTTAAAGGTTTATGAACACATACCCATATATTTAGCCTGTATGTATTCCATCCAAGTGTGGCTCTGTTGTACAACGAACCGGATGATATCACCTCCTTTCTGTCTGAAACACGACAAAACAGCTCTTATTGTCATTGTCGTCTAAGTTATTACTTAGTATAACAGTTTCATTTAGGGACAATGCAAAAGTTGGATACAAAAACCTTTTAATCTAAAAATGATGTCAATTCTAATTCACTTCTCCATCACCTAGATAGAAAGTCTCTTAAAATATCAAACCTCTCACTCTTACATTGCTCCCGATCTGAGCAATGACTATAGGGTCACGAAACGTTATCTTAGAACTGTAGTCAATCTTCTACATCGTTCCCGATTTGAGCAATGCCCATACGGTACATAAAAGGTTACCGTTAGACTATAGGCAATCAGTTACATCGTTCCTGGTCTGAGCACTGCCATTAGCTTCATAAAAGGTTACCTTTAGACTATAGCCAAGCAGCTACATCATTCCTGGTCTGAGCACTGCCATTAGCTTCATAAAAGGTTACCTTTAGACTATAGCCAATCAGATACTAAAGACACCGGCTCCATTTTGAATCAAGTCCTTCTTATTGATTTGAATTCATGGAGGGGTCAAAGTTCACCGACAAATCCACTTGACCAGATCCCTCTGGTACAGGCCAGAACCATCATGAGGTACTAGTTTTATGTTCGACATAGTTTAGATATATGCAACTTTATTTCATTAGTTTTATAAGATAATGATAAAGATTATATTATAACCTAAATTCACAAAAGAATAATCCATTTTGATGAAACAAGACTGCAATAATTGTCAATTGTTAATAAAGTTCATTCGAATTGAAAAAAGACAATCGGCAAACAGTTAATCTAGCCTTTATTTAAGAAATAGAAGATGAGTTGGTGTGCATCTATCGTTGAATAAAACATAATTTAGCAGGGAGCAGGATGCCTCACTTCGTAGAACATATTCAGTAGCATTTGACGAGTCCATCATTATAAATAATCACAAAATCAAATTAATTGTACAATCAAATCCATGTGAAGTTTATTTTTTGTACATATATAATTAAATATTTGCACAAAATATCTATTCTCTATTACATGTGCTTTGGTTTCGAATCGACAGACGGCGAGTCCATGATGGACAATAGATGCCTCATCAAGTTTGATCAATGGACTTGACAATTATGACGTCATTTGATAAGCAACGTTTTAATAACTGAAAGGATGTCATTAATCGTCAAATAAAGCACATCGTCGATCCCATAGTCAGCCATTGTTTTAATGCCGTGGCTATCTTGTATAAGCATTTCAAATGTGAATGTGCCTGCTATTTTGGCTACCTCGACCTAAAATGATCATCCAATGAGAAATAGTTTGGGTGGAAGCTTTCTCAGAAGAGGGAGCTCTGCAGGAGTGTTAAGCAAGATACCACAACAACCATGTGACACATCATATTGAAAACTTTATTGACAGTAATTACATGAAAGTCTAAATGAGAAGGTTAAATATTGACAGGTTTGATATTTGAAATATACACAATTCTAGATGTTTAAAAAAATTGAGTCAAACTGACTGCCCTCTACCCGATACTTGTCTGTGTTTGTACATGTGTATTCCCATTGTCTCCTTATACGGAAACCTATGATGGCCGAGAGTATGATGGGCGAGAGGGGCCCCTAGCTCTCGGCCATCATAGAAAACTCCTTTTGATCAAACTTAATTGACTCCTTTTGATCAAACTTAATTGGTCAGTCAAAAGAGATTGGTACTTAGAGAGGGATGTGACACAAATCAAGGGGTAATAAATCCAGTATATGGTCAAAAGGTAGCTGTATTCAAAAGGTTTTCTTGGTTAAATTCCTTGCTAATCTTGCTTTATTGTATCTTACAGAAAAAAAAGAAAATAAGATTAGTTTGAAAAAAACAACAGAAGACTTCAAAATGATGCGTAACATGTTTGTTTAATCAGTATATTCACTATCATATTTATTTCATCTCATGAAAAAAACATTTTAGATTCTTAATTTTTATTTTTGTATACAATATAGGCCTACATATATACATTATTTAAATATTTTTCGACATACGTTGAATCAGGGGTACTGAGGAGAAAATTGGTTTGATGAATTAATCTCCAGATTGTCGAAGTCTGCTAGTCCCCATCTGTCTGTCCTGATTCCAACGAAGCCTGTTCTAGGGTGAGGAAACGGCATCGCAGCCATAACAGGTTCACCGTTTACGGTTCCGAACGCTGTATGTTTCTAAATTGTAATACATAGAAATCGTTTGGGTAATCATAATGCAAACCGAGCATCCAACGAAAATACATATTTGTACTTCGTACTTTCTCATAATCACACAATTTATTGTGTGTGTTAAAATATCTTGAAAACCATGTCTTTGTAAAATTTGCAATTGTTGTTATGGTTCATAATAAATTACTAAATTATGAGTAATACCTAAGATAACACTTTTGATTAAAACAAGTATTGCGATACATAAACAATGATATAAACAGCTCTAAAATGCATTCGTATGACAATATAAGTCCATGTAAATTGGTAAATTGAAACATGAGTTTTGTTAAGAAATTAGAAACTATATTAAAGATGAACTTAAATATTCATAAGGATGACAAATGAAATTTCATTGTGAAAAAATATGAGAAAGCATACCCAGAGCGTGAGCGAGTAGGTGTTCCAGCCTGGTCTAGTCTTGTTGAACAGAGATCCTGAGGCAATTACTTCCATTCGGTCTTTGCAAATAATTGGATAATTTCTTACAAGAACGCGCTTGAAAGATAATATACGAGGTAGTCCAGGTTATCTTTATACCGAATCCTCGCCTTAATTATACTATGAAGCATGGTTTTTGCTCTGGTTTATAAACAAAAGTCACAATACACCCACAAAACCGAGAGTAACATGTTTCTTTTACATGCGCTCATGTCCGACTGATATTGAATACACACAACGCTGTCTTTCTAAGTGGCATTTGGACGCAATAGTTTTGCTTCGAGTTATGCAAGTGTAAATCACGAGCCAATGGACGGATTGAGTCAGGGATATATGAACTAACTACCCACATTTTACAAGTGTTCTACATCATATGGCAGTATGCACTCTCTTGAAACTTGAACTTGAAACGTTAAAGCCTTTTGCAATTGTTATGCCGAAAAGGCTCGTCACTGATTAAACAACACTTTTGGTCTTCAGAAAATAAATTTGACTGATTCGACAGCATACTAATTATGGAAAATCCTCAATACATATTTTGGGTTATGATTGAAGGAAACATAATTAAAGAAGTAAGATACTGTTAGAGCTTTTTACCGAAGTCCCTTGAGAGGATGTAGAAGTTGTCCTCGGGGAAGACGTAGAAGAAGGTACCATTGATGTCCCCCGCATGACACCCCGCCGTCTCCACCCAGGCTGCCAGCAGGATACCCCGGGTACCGTTCTGAGGGCTCAGTCGGGCGTCAACACTGATGCTGATGTTACCCCTAGAACAAAATTAATATGGCTGTAAAACAAGCAACGGCACGGGAATATATTGTCACCCTCTGAGCCATAATGTACACGTTTTGAGTCTCTGTTTGAGCAGGATTATTAGAAACAATAGCACTTATGTTCAACACACAAGGCATGTTCAATGTGCTTCTAACAAATATTTCCCTGAAGGATTGGTACTTCAAAAGCAATTACTTGGCGCTGTCCGTGAGCTTATAAAACCGTATAGGAAGAATTCAGGTGCCCATTTTAAAGTTGGGTGGACTGAATGCAATGCGGATGAAGTGTCTTTCCCAAGGACACAAAACAGAATGAGATTAAGGACAAGTTTATAGCCGGGTCTTAAGTAGGACATCTTAACCACAGTCACATTGGGCTCCAAAATTAGAATAAGAACATAATCAACCATCACCAGCTTAAAGTGACACAGAGTATATTTCTTAAAATTTTATTTGGTTTTTGATAAGCTACAAAATATCTAATATGCTGATTGAAGTTCATATCTCATCACTGGACTTGCAAATGTATCCATTTATGCATAATATCTCTCAAATGCTTGATTTTATTGAAAAATCAAGAACACATCTCAAATACGTTTAATATTCGAAATTATGCATCCAATTAAACTACCTATTAGTTACAATACCTAATAAACACTATCGAATCGAATATATCTTCCTGTCAGCTTATGACAAGGTTTCAAAATTACGTTTAGCGAATTTGCGCGCGCCACTCGAGCCATATTGTCCGGTTTTCGATCAAAATCCCGACTTTGATTGGCCGTATTTTCGCTCAAATGTACTGGTTGACCTTTTACTTGTTATTTTCAGTAACAGTTAGTGGTTCCCGATGTAATAATACCGATTTAAAAATTTGACATATGTGATCCTATTAACATACTCTGTGTCTCTTTAAGTCGCCAGATGAGAGACTGATTTTCCTTTTGAGGATGTTTTCCCAGTTAAAAATGTAAATACACGTAATGCCTTAACCTACAGACAGTGAATCACCGATCCTACCACCTGATTGAGCAGGATTTAAATAAATAAGGCTCTTCTCTGACCCACCAGCTATGGTCCCCGATGAGAGTGAGAGTCCTGTTGAGGTTGTGCTCCAAGTCGGTGTAGCACCACGGTAGAGGCTGCTGGAGCACCATCTGTCTCAGGAACTTGTTGTTCACCTCGGACAATACCTCGAAGGATCCCATCTGCTGGGCGAGGTTGTACGGCTCCATGTTGACATCATAGCCTGGGTTCATTGTTGATGTGAAAATGTGTATTGGCATTGAACTTGAAAAGTGTAGAGTTGAAGGAACATTTTTACATTGTAAAGTTTCAAGTATATATTTTAACAAAAAGTGTGAATATGAATAGTTGGAATTAGTTTAAAGATGTTAATAAAGTTTACACGTTATGAGGAAATGATGTCAATAAACTTCAGATGCATAAACAATGCTCTATTGGACTTTATTTTCTGACTAAACCTTGTAAGAATTCAGGAAATTCCATAAGAAATATTTTTGTAATCTTTATTGTTTCAAACTAAACACAGAATTTCCATCCACTATGAATAAGGATCTAAGAAACTAGCTCTACCTTCAAAGTCATCCTTGTATGGTAAGGGAAATGGTTTCGAAGACGGTGGTGTTGAATAGGCTCCCTTCTGACCTCGGGTCAAGGTCGTTAACGTCCAAATCTCGTCGATCCCGAGATCCAAAGTAATCTTACCACTCTGAGGCTGCCGAGAATCAAATAGTTACAGTTATTCATTACAAATGAAATATATGTAAAGCTTAATGGTCCACCTACATGTCTGTTTAGCATTTAAAGGGACAGTAGCACGTTTTCTGGCAATTTTATATTTTCAAGTTTTCACTGATAATTGTAAGTTATTGCTAAATGTATTACTTTGATAATGTCAAACATTTCATTACACAAACCAATCATCCACTGCCAGGGAACAAATTATAAAGATTCATATAAAATCCATTGGCAGCCATTTTTGTGTGAACACCTTTAATTCATTTTGTGTAAGAAAATAAATCGCACGGCTTGCCTTTACATTACATATTTGATTTATTACTGTTTCATTTACTTTTAATACATTGTCTTAAGATTGGAACAATTTATTTTCATTTTCCTGACATTACCTTATATTCCCAATGAAAACGTGCTTCTGCCCCTTTAATATCTTAGTTTCTGAACTAACCTTCACAGATTCCTTTTGTTCGAAGTACACAGGTCTAAGAGCACTTGCAAAGCTTGGTTTGGTGTACCACACTTGAAGGGTTTCAATATTCGCCTGGGAAAAACAAATATTTGCGGATGTATTTGAATGATAAATTTAGTTTCACTGACGGTTACATTGAGAACTATTTGAACTTAGTATGTTCCATATTCGACTATATGAACATGTATCATAATGTCTCAGGTGAGCTATTTTATTTCCTATTCTCTATATACAAGAAAGCGGCCATTGAAGAGGCAATACCATGTCAAAACTGTGCAATTAATTCATCGGCAAAAGATTCTTGATTGTATTTCAGTGTGTTTTTCCATATTGACGATGACTGTGAGCAGTTATTGCCCCTGGGTCCGTTATATTGAACTACTGACAAGAACACGTGACTATATTATTTGGCACTTACAAAACTACCCTGCAGTTCCAGAGTTATTTGGGCGGGTTGAACTTCAAACGGTGGTAATGGCGGCCTTACACACACAGAGTGGTTGTGGGTCTAGAATAAGAACATTATATTAAAGTAACTGGAATTAAATGAATTCTATTTCTTCTGTTTATATGGGTTAGCATTTCATGTTTTTTTTAGGAATACGTTATTACATGTAGATACATTTTGCAACTTATTTTCAAGCATGATGAAATCATGATAGAGTTCTATTGAATTTCATAACGTATGTTTGTAGTTGGGATTAAGGTATTTAAATGGAAAAATCAAAATATATTTACCATAGTTTCAATAACAATGGTGAGATCTTTCTTGTCTGGACTGACCAGACTCACATAACTTCCTCCAGACTTAAAATGGCCGACACCCTGGCCATGTTTTAAATATGTCCACCCTATATCCGTGAATTGGGTCGTGTGGGCTGATATAGAGAACAGAATAGTACAGGTAACATGTAATAATTAAGAAACTGGCTTTTACATTCCAAAACGTGTCAGGTCAGCAAGTGTTGTATTGACCTCATTGTCTTTAGAGTTAATGACATAATTACAATAATGAGAGAAAACGAAGGAATAGGTAACATTGACGACCAGATATAGATTGTAGGATTACAAACAAATAGATTTAAAAACATCAACACAATCAGTAGCTCATGGAGCTTCGTATCAGGTTATATATATAAAGGGTCATATGGTCGTCAAATCTTTATCATAATTATCGCTAGCTGTCCGCAAGAATGACTTCAGCTTGTAGGCTCTGATTTCTGTAGAAGATGACAATAGGTTAAAGGTGTAAAACCCTTAGAACAGATGTTGTGAATTTATGGTATTTTATATTTGGGATCACACTCAAACTCCTCTCGAAGCCATACCCAAAAAGCAATACCAACCGAAACAAATTAAACGCTTAGCACTGGATGTCTCGGAAGCCTAACCACTCAACAACAATGGCCTCCAAAAACGTACCCGTGACCCAGATGGGACTCTCCACTGCATAGTTGCCGCCCCAGGGGTCCACTGCTGTCATCAGACCGGTCCGGAACCAGATCAGATAGTTGTAGTAACTAGCTATCAGGTTCCATGCTATCGTGCTGGAGTAGAAACGTGTTGAAAGTGAATTCATATCTTAAAGGCTATGTTGGACATTTATTTGGAAATTGATGGAATCTTACGAACATTTTAAACATTACACGATACCCAAAGCAGCGAAACGCACACATAAATAGAAGATCTCTTTTTACATAATAGTTTTTCGCACCGAAATGATACGAAATAGCATCATGTAAGCAACGATGAGCACTTCGATCGAATTTTCTGTGGTAGGCATGTTAAACAAACGTTCCAGGTAAAGGTAAACAACACGAAACATTTCTTAAATTAACACTTATGTCTTCACAATATAATGTCTGCATGCATTCTGAAGTAGATATAGGGGAATACTTCCTTTAACTTCTTTAGTTTGGCTGAGTGCCCTTCAAGGACTAAACACTTTGCTGCTCAATACATCCATTTTCTTACTTTGAGGAGGGTGTCTGTCTTTTAATGAGAGACTAACAAAATTAACTTTTGATGACTCCTAAGCTTGAATACATAGCTTTGGAACCTCGTTATGAAAATGCTAAGACTCAAAATATTCTGACATCCCCTAGTAATGTGTTTCTAAGCTAAGCTTACTGACAATTTAACATTATGATAATACATATAATGTTATAAACTGCTCTGTTGGATTACCTTGTCATCTTTCCATTCACGTAATTTTGGTTCAGTGTCTGAAAGAGAATATACAGATATATTGAGCCACCTTTACACAAAAACCATTTGACCAACCTACTGTTAACTAAGATAGGTGTGAATTTGCAAGATGTAACTTTCCGCAGATTATATAGTAAATGTAGTAAATAAAGGTGAGCATAACGCTTATATAACATTGCTAGCAAATTGAAATCTAAGAAGGTATAACATTATATAAATGCATACATATATATCATAGTTAATCAGATATATAGTCAATAATGACAATCACGTCTTACAGAAGTATATAAATATAAAAATGGTTAAAAGTACTTTAAATTTTCCTTTTAAAACAGTCAAAACCAATCCTGGCCAATCAGTGCCCATCTACATCTGCTATGATATTAATGATCAGGACAATTCGATTTATGGGAGATTTGTAATAAGGGTCATTAAGGTCTGACAGATGTATCTCAGTTACGATGTCAATTTAAACAGTCTTACAGATCTTATCTCAGGCGGAACAATGTTAAATATCTAAAAATTGCTGATAAAACTCAACATGTTTCAACCCACCCTGGCCCAGCATCCCCCTCCCACTTCATCGTTAAAGGTGCTGTAGTCCTCTGATGCCCACAGCTGTTTGTCCGTCTTCAGAGTGTCGGGTTTAGACTGGGTACCGGGGTAGTGAACCCTGCAAGAACAATGCTTTCCATGCTTATTGTTTCTTGATTTCTTTAGTTTTGTAATGCGTTTCTTGACTCAAAAAAATTGATTCTAATAGCCAAGGCATATAATTTCGAACCATAATGAGTATTCTTGAGTATGAGTATAACTTGTTTTTACTTTTTCAATGTTCAATAGCCATATTTGAAAATGTTGATATAATTCAAAATTTCAGCAAAAAGAGGAGTTTCATACTATTGTCCAATATTCATGAGGAAGTTTCGATATGGTTCAATGACGTCACCCAACCACCTTACTGTATTACTTTAACGTAAACCTCTTCCAATGATCATACTTCAGATTGCCATTGTACAATGTCTACACGCCAGATAATGTTTGAATATTTTTAAAAACATGTTTAGTCACCCATTTACACAAGTGAATTGATAAATAACTGACGCTCGTACCCAATGTAGTCCACTACGTCAGCGAGATGCTTATCTTTAAGAATATCATCAGCAATACTAGCAGCATTCCCGTCAGCCGCTACGATTTTGACTTTTTTTAAACCATACTTGTCCAGTGTCTGTCTCAGCAACTTGGAGATTACATAGAGGAGAGTGACTGGGATTGCAATGGGGAAAGTGATATACCACGAGAAGCTCAACAAAATGAGTATTATCAACTTTACCATTATCTCGAGATGAAATGCATATATTATGGAAAGTCCCTGGCGCTTGGTACACATATTATATCACTATTTGATAAACTCTATCGGGTCCTACTGCATAGTTTTAATACAAAATGTTTAGCAAAAATAAAGGGGTAATGATATTTAAGACCCTCAAGATCTTCTTAGGTCTCACTTTATAATGTAATTGAATACATTTGAAACTGTATGAACATCTAATAGCTGTAATCAACCTCATTGTTTTTTTACATCTTCGGATATGATTTATTGTTTAAAAAGTTCGTATTTGTGATCTCCCATCATTCAAGATTTTCTCCATTTTTTGCAGACAAAGCGATATGATTATTACAATAACCTTTTATTCATTTAAAAAAAACTAAGTTACATTTATAGTGTTTATAATGACTGATAAGATGGTAACTGAACTATGAAATTATATATCTTATTTGAATGATGTATAATGTTGTTAAGAATATTACCTTTATGTATTCCACATCGTAATCATGTTCGTTCCAAATCTTCAAAAGTCGAAAATATAGTTACGAATTCACAAGATATAAATGTTATATTTTCTTGAGATACCATTTTGATTATAAACTAATCATATACGTATAGCTTTATTTGAACAAATGTAATATCAATGAAAAAGTAGTGGCTTGTTACCATTATTCATTCAGCAAAAGAGGAAACAATCATTTCCAAATATATGCTTATACTCATATCAAAAATATAGGTTTACTTGTTCATAGGCATTAGGGTAAAATTTCAGAAATAGAACAGTTATTGACCCTTGTCATATTTTCTTTAGTTTATTATCAAAATCTTACCTTTACGATTTATGATTTCTCTAAATATCTCAATAAGGCGATTTTCCATTTAAAATTTAAATTACAAAGCTACGAAATGTCCTCCTCACCCCTATAAGATCGATGGTAAGGTTGTGGTATATCTTCGCCCCCTCGATCCATTTCATGATGTACATGGCCAGGTTCTGTCTGTTTACATACGGGTCATTCGGTCGTCCTGCCAACCAGCCGGGGAACCCCCATGGTAGTCCGTACAGCTTTATGTTGGGGTTTCTCTGGAAAGGCAAAGTTTCATTCAAATGATTGAAAATTTCAAAATAACGATTTTTCATTTTGTCTGAATATTCTCGAACCAGAATTCCTTTGCACTGGAGTCGACATAAACGGCAAAAGATCTCTTTCCATAGTAAGATTGCAAACCTAAATATGCATGATAATTATGTTAGATTATTTCAACATAATTTGTTTATCCACGTTTGTACCCTTATAAAGGAATTGGAACCATGGCGGTTGATAAGTAAGAGAAACCACCAACCTACTCTCTGGGCTCACAATCTCCAGGATTCTACTTCACATATCAGAATCAGAATATCACTGAGAAAATTATAAGTTCTCAGCCTTTTTGTCCCGTTTACGAGCCTTTTTTTACAAAAACGACCCCGATTTCAAATATCAATACTTCAATAGTTCCTATTATAATCCATGTTGTAAGAATTGATGCCCTTTACATTTTCATGAGTGTTATTTTCTTGATAAAATAAATAGTGTTTCACTGGGCCAATAAAGGCGACATCAACCTCAACAGAAAATCAAAAATACCTTCTTGGCTTCCTTCATAAGCCACCACTCGTATCCTCTGTTGTAGTTCTCATCCCAGGGGTTGTGCATGTGAGACGCCTCCGTCCCATCTGGGTAGAAACAATAACAATACTCATTTGCTATCGGTAAAAGTACTTCTTTAAATATCCCGAAGTTTTAACCTTGTTTCTTTCAGATAACGTGTTTCAACTTAAATCTAACTGACATATTAAAGATGCTGTTTCATACTTGCAAGCGGTTCAGGATGAAATTTAGCTATTGAGAAAAGAAATACATCACTTTGTAGAAAGATCTTTCGTCGAAATTTTGATATCATAATTAGATGGTTTGATCAACAATAACATACTTATTTCGACGCTCAAAGCACAGAACCCCTTGTAGAAAGGGCATAGCATTTAACGAACCCGCTTTCGGTGACGTAATCATTATGCTTGTAGGATTTACACCGTGTCTCAACTACCGTGATTGCGTTCGATGGGTATCAACTTTGGCAGCAAGGAATACCTAATTCGGAGAAAAAAAATAAAATCTAGTTGAGCGCGACAAAGACGGTTTTCAAGCGTACATTAAGAAACCGGAAGTTGTGAAATGGCCACACTTAATTCGCCCTGATTTATCCTACACAAAACGCAATCTGAGTTAAATTGCTAACTTACCAGTACTCTGTGCGTCTCCACCTATCTCCACCTTCAGAATCTGTAGACTGGCTCCGAAGTTTGGCTATACACATGATATGCAAAGGTGAACGAATATTCATATTTAAGATTCGATTTGCATTTAAATCAAGGTAAAACTCCAAGAGACAATAAATAATAAAATAAATTGACAAATAAAAGCAATTTGTGTCATTTGCTAAAAATATATTTAATGCTTCATTAATAAATTTAATGAGGATCACATCAACAACTTAGATGTATGTTCCACAAATTATTACACGGCCTTATAATATGAGAAATGAGGAACTGTTTACATAAAGAAATGGTAAGAAGGCTCGTCGAGTTTGTCAGGGATCATATTCACGATATTCATTTGCCTTTTATAAATAGGTCATTCTATTTTCTCTAACATGGAAGAAAAGTTGTCATGAGACATACAAACCTTGAAAAGATAGTCGAGGATCTGGCTCCGGTAGGGTTCTTTGTAATTGATCAACAGTTTGGAAGTAGCCTTTAAAAGATTTGTTTTAATGCATTCTATTTGTTATTCCTCATAAAACATGAGTCAGAAATGAAATATGAGTTGAAAGAAGTTACAACTATCCAAGGCTTGCCATAACCTATATTTCTATGAAACAGATTTTTTTTGGAATAGAATAACGTTATTTCCGGGATACGTTTATATATAGATATACAAATATACAAATACTGTGATTAATTCATACTTAATTGCCAGTGATAGAATAAATGGAACCTTGTTATGAGCAATTTATTCTTTTGAGTTTATGGATTTTGTCTTTTGTAAATCATAATTTTTGCATGATGGAAACTCGTTTCGAATTATTTTGTTTTAATATAGTGATAGAAATGAAAAAATTGCTACCCCTCCACCGCTTAGTCCACCGATGCCATCGAAGTGTCGGCCTAAACCGGAAGTATCGTCAAACACATATGTCACACTTTGGCATCCAATGATGGTGGCTGTGAAAATAGCTGTGTAGAAAAGTAAATCCATGTTGAAGTGTGTTCTTTCTCTCTTATGCTGATAAAGTTTCTATGGACACCGTTGTACAAAATACGAGCCGATTACTTCAGATAACTTACTAACAGGGTTTCAAGGTCGATAAAGTTTCCCAACTTAACTTACAGAGATAACAAAAGAGCGTTCTGTAAGGTCATTGGCGATCTACTAATAAATAGGTCACTGTCCTTTTGATATTAAGTTCAGGATGTAAATGTATTAACTGAAGAAAGAAGGTCGTGTCGCTTTTTTAAACTAGGGTGAATTTAAGTTTTACTTGAGTGGGAGCGACATTTGATAAGACATGATAAAATGAGGTAAGCTGAACGTGTAAAGCTTTCTTACTCTTCTTTCTTGTACAATATTGTATTTCGGAGATGCAACTATGCATTCATTTTTGTATTTTCATCTTTTATAGATGCCACTTCGATTGTACCTCATGAAGATCCATGTTTTGAAAATAGCTCACATTCCAAAATAAAGCAGCTCATGTCCAACTTAGGTACCCTCTATATAGCTTGGAGAATATTATTGTGTTTAAAAAAAGATATAATGAGGATTGAAGGAGGGAGGAGTCAGTGCATATACAAATACCCTGATGGAACAGACTTGGAAGGAACAAGAAGGACACAAAGAATAAAAAGTTCGTCACAACAAAGTATTTATTAAAAATGCAATCATTTAAAACTGATAACTGTAATGTGTCAAGGTAGGCCAGTGGTTATCTCTAGGTTATCGAAGTCCGCCAAGCCCCAGCTATCTGTTCCAATACCAACAAAGCCGGTACTCGGGTTCATGGCAACAAATGTCTGCATGACTTGCTGTCCGTTCACATAGCCATAGGCAAACCTCCACTATAATACAATATACATGACAGATGAGATACAATCAATGTGAAATATATGTTAAAATGTGATACAATTATTTTTGAGGTGTGTTACAATTTATTGATATTGGTTACAATGTATTTGACAAATTTAATAAATATAACGTTACAATTGCTTCGTGACATATCGATTACGATATATGATATATGAGTAACGATGTATGATGTTTGATGAATCAAAGGTTGACTTCAATGTATATGACACTAATGACAGGCGTGTTACAATGTTTTACGGCAGATATATTTCAATATTTTTAGACAAATGCGCAACACTGTTAATTAAAGATTACAATGTTACATTGTTACAGTGTTTAATGTAAACTAAAGTCCAAACGTAAATTTTACAACATTTTGTTGTAATTCTTTTATGCAATGTGACTAGCACCTGCACCAAGGTCACGTGATTTCCTTCATTTTTAAATATACGAATATTGCTCATTCAGAGTTTTAAACATAAAAATTTAGGTTTCTGTTATATCATTGAGAACTAACAATATCCACTTTGAAAATTCTAAGTTTTGTGTACGTCAGGTTTTTTTTACAAATTATTCAAAGCTAGGTTTTCTTCTTTATACCCCTGGACTCCTGCTTTCATTGTGAAAATATTGAAAGACTGTATAAATAATTTAAATATCTAACAACTTTTTACATTCTCCAAACATAGCTTACGATGAAGAACAATATTGAGTTGGCTTGGATTTTGAGGCTTTATGCGAGCGCATGTCACTAAGTGTGTGATATGTTATAAAATAAAAATGCCTTTTATAAATATACATTTCTTTAAGTGGACTTATTATCTAAAGTGTGGCATTTCCCAATTGTTACAAACAATTTTTAGATGAAATGTAACTTGTTACCCAAAGGATAAGCTTGTAAGTGTTCCATCCAGGCCGGGTCTTGTGGTAGAACGGTCCTGTTGATATCACTTCCATTCTATCTACAACATGAAAATCTCCATAACTGTAACATCTGAATTCAATGTTAACATTACTCTATGCCGAATTTAGTATCGAATTTGCTAGAGGATCTCCTTTCACAAATACATCATAACTAAGGTAAACCTTAACTTCCCTTCAATTACCTACATGCGTCTGAAGGACCGTAGCGTCACATGTTGCATGAATTATTCAAGTATATCGATTTCCATCATAATTCTTTTAAAATAACATGTTTTACTTTAAATGAAGGACAAAATCGGAATGATATGTCAATTGCCCTCTCTCTCATTATAGGTAAAACCTGACATGGTCATGGCTACTAAACAGGTCATGTAGGTGACAGTCAATTGGGTCCCTGAATAAAATATAGAAGACTGAGAACAATACGCCCCCTCTCCCCTTTTAAAAAGTAGGAACTTTTGAGGACTATTACCGAACTCCTTTGAGAGGATGTAGAAGTTGGATTATGATTACAGGGAAATTACTGTAAGATGTAGGATCCTTTAAGAACTACCACTGATGTCCCTGAAAAGGATGTAGAAATTGGATTATGATTAAAGGAAAGATACCGTAAGAAGTAAGATGCTGTAAGAGCTTTTTACCGAAGTCCCTTGAGAGGATGTAGAAGTTGTCCTCTGGGAAGACGTAGAAGAAGGTACCGTTGATGTCCCCCGCATGACACCCCGCCGTCTCCACCCAGGCTGCCAGCAGGATACCCCGGGTACCGTTCTCAGGGCTCAGTCGGGCGTCTACACTGATGCTGATGTTACCCCTAGAACAGAAGCAGATAATGTTTCTTACAAAGCTAGAACTAAAAGCCTTGTGATACCAGAAACTACCCATATTCGTCGATGAAGATGTTTCTCTTAGGGATGTTGAGGGTTGAATCAGAAGCTGTTTCAGTGTTTAAAAACAAACTTTACTTGTAGTTTAGTGACATAAAATGCAATCTAAATTTACAAATTGTTAAAAAATACGTGTTGATAGTTTGTTTTTTTTTCGAAATTCTTTAAAATTATCTTTTGAATAAAGGCATTCAACAATATAAAATCGATAAATAAAATAGTAGTTATAATTTAAAAAATAGTAATGTCAAATGCCCACCAGTTGTAGTCTCCGATTACGGCGAGTGTCTTGTTGTGGTTGTGCTCGAAGAAGGTAAAACACCAAGGGAGCGGTTGTTGTATGACCGTCTGTCTCAGGAACTTGTTGTTTGCTTCAGCTACAACCTCAAATGATCCAAGTTGTGGGGCCAGATTGTAGGGTTCCTCGTGTTCTTCATACCCTAGGCACAATGAATGAAGATAGTAATTTATTGTAAACTTAATATTTCAGTTGTAATCTTTGATTTAAACAAATATATTGATCAGCATATTATTTCCAGTGTTTACACTTTAACGTATACAATTGTGTATCCAATTTATGATTAAAGTTTTTGTAAATCAACTAATGTAAATGTTTACTAATCTTTTCATCTGATTAGTTACATTGTTTCTCTTTGTACCTTCAAAATCATCCTTGTATGGTAAGGGAAATGATTCGGATAACGGCGGTGTTGGATAGTCTCCCTTGTGACCTCGGCTCAAGGTCGTTAACGTCCAGATCTCGTCGACCCCGAGATACAAGCCGACTGTGCCATCGTCTTCCACCTTTTTTCAAATATCTCAAATATGAATTGATGTACGGTGTTACAAAGGACACAGTAACACTAAATCCAAGCTTTTTCCGATAGCAAGAGCTAAATAGCTTTTTATTTAACATTTCTATATTCGCGTATAATTGTGGAACTGATACCAAGGGGGTCGTCTAATCATGTTAGTAATTCGGTTCTAGAACCGAAAAACACCGGGGGGAAAACCCACACAAACCCAAAACATACAAGTACAACATCCCACTTGTAATATTTTCATTATGACGAGTCTCCTTATCGTTACTATTTGAATTACTAACAAATAACTACTACCTTCAATGTTAATACACTCAGTGGCAAAAGAAACGATGCAAACTTTTCAAAAGAGTACAAAACATACATGTAACCTTTGGAATTGAAATACGAAATTATCAAATTTATAAATTTGATAAATTAAAGATGTTATCAATATATAAAAAAAACTTTGATAGAAATTAATTTGGTCAAGGATTTTTTCTGTAAGTTGGTTTAAAGACAAGCAAAAGGGCTATTTTCACTAACCTATCTCGTCTAGTTAAGGAGATTTTTAAACGGCGTTTTTGGAAAAGCGTGTTTTTCAAAAAGTTAACAGATAAAGCTTGAAGATTTGAACCTTAGTTCAGTTGGGTCTTGAAGACATGAAATAACCCTGTTAGTATTTTATATGTGGTATCGTTTCTTTTGCCCCCGAGTGTATATGGGTTTGTGTTGATGCTAACTATAATGCACAGTGTTAATACCTTTCTATCTTTAGAAAAATGTGTGTTTTTTCTAACGTAGCAATAACCGCCAGTCTAAAGAAATTATACACCTAAGTTTTCTAAATTTACTTATTTTTCTAAGGGACATGTATTGTTATAAGATTTATACATATTTGCAGAAGCTTGAATAAAACAAATTCCGTGAGTGGTGTCCGGTAAATATTTTGTTAAAAAAGCTTTGTTTAATTAAGACAGGTGAAAGAAATAGAATTTACACAATCTTGACCAGTACCATGTTTAATATTTTCAACATTTATAATATTTTTTTCCAAAAGAATATGTGTTCCTTTTTTATAAATATTTGTGTTATATCAACATTTATTTTTGAATGATTGTTAACATAAAAATAAAAATGTAAAAGTATTATTTGACTGATTATTTAAGTTTGTAAACATGATATCAAAAACACTAAATATTTGTTATTGAAAATGTTACGTATGATAAATTCAACTGAAGTTTGTACTATCACTTGCCTGTCAGCTTATTTTCATGTGACATCTGTTCATCTTCTCATAAACTTCACTGGAGTACATTGTTACGCGTTAATGGTGCGTCATTTATAGAAAACCCCACCAAACTTTTAACCAAGCAATCCAATGTTTGATTTTTGATCGTGATTTGATATTAGACTTCAATTGATATTGTTTACTACATGCAAAGACCATCATACGCATGTAGGAGGGGAAAAGTCAGCATTATCGTAATTCTATAGATATTATACCATAACTGTTATCAGGAAAACTTCTCTTTCTACAAGTTGATAAACACGATGTGTGAAAACATGTACTGTTACGTTACTAATGAGTTAAAACGTACTTGACGAACATTTGTTCTACTAAGTTGGGCCGAGATGACTTATTTGATTATTTTATCCATAATTTACCGGGATTTTTTAAAGCATTATGATATAGCCATGGCATGATTGTGTAATAGGATAAGCATTTATATGGGCATTTGCTGTCTGTTTGTTTATCCTTTTTCCTTATTGTATATATATTCTGAATGTTGTGTAATGTTTTATGGAAATAAAATACTGTTTAAATCAATGATTAAGTAATAAAACTAAGGGAGAGGGTTTCGTTCCCGTGGTGTAACATACCAAGACTGAATCCAACTGCTTGAAAAGGACAGACTCTTCCGAAGATGTGAAGCTCAGTTTGGTGTACCATACTTGAAGCCTTTTAATCTTGGACTGAATAAGAAACAAAATAAATTTTCATCTTTTATTGCATTCAGAGGTCAATAAAACTGTTTCAGGATCTGATTATTTTCATCATAGTAGCTATGAAAAGTATTTTTTGTCATTTTCAGCATTCAGCTAATCAAATTGTTCAATGAATTAAGGATAATGAGCAAAGATGCTCCAAGGAAGCTTTTATAGATTGTAGGGAAAACGTATCGTCCCATTAAATTGGATGATATTGAAAATTGACTAACATTCGTTGATATGACATTCATGTGCAATACAACTTTTGTTAACAAACCAACACCTTGAGCAAAAGATAATTGCATTGATACGAACAAGCTTTCAGTACGAACAAGCTATCTTATCCTATGAATTAATTTGACCATGTCGAGTTTGAAAAAAAAAACATTGTTAAAAGGTCATCATTGAGACAATTAGACAAAAGTTAGATACAATAACGTAAAGAGCATCACAAACACGACTATTGTATTATCAATCTTCCTTGCCGTTTCAGTGAGTAAAACGACTGGGATTTTATTTTAAGATCCCAAAATTGATAAACAATTACATCACGTTTCACTGTACATCTCATAGCAATATCATATCCCTCTACTTACAAAACTTCCTTTCAATTTCAAATTGATGGTTGCTTTCTGGACATCGTATGGCTTAATAGGAGGCCGGAAACACACCGAGTGATTATGGGACTGGAAATGCAATGGACATCATAGAAGACTTTTATACACCGAACATAAGTTGAGGAACACCCTTTATTAAAAATGACCTGTTGGTGTTGGAATATTTGGTTACTTTTACTGAATTAATAATCATCGACATAACAATCAGTGATAAAGTGACTTGTTTCTTCTACGAAACGATTTTCATATTGACATTTAATGCAACTACAAGATGAACTTTTGGTTTCAGGTGTCAAAATACAACATTTATGGATCAAACATCTTGTAATACTTAGTATTTAAAAGAAAGAAACAGCTATTGAAATGTTAACCCCTTTTCAACAATTTTGACAAGAAGGTTACGTCCATTAGATTAATTTATATCGTTTGGTTTCTTTTGATGTCAGTTAAAACTGAACATATCTCGTCACAAAGCAACCTTTACTTAATTGTTTTCTTCCAAGTGACTTTTGTGAAAGGGTCGTTACTAAACGTTACATCAGTTCATTGGACTGAATGGAATTTTCATTCTTCAACAACCAACATCGAACATAAAGTGTTATATACATAAGTAGTATATATAGTACATATAGTAAAAATATAAGTCTCTTATAGTAAACATATATGAAGTTTTAATTTCTGTCACAGTCGTAGTTTACGAACATTGTGAAATATGTATCATCTACTGTAATACACTACGAGTTTTAAAACATTTTAAGGGAACTAATGTTTTACAACTTTAATCCTCATATTCCTCCAATACAAAAGAGAATAGTGTGGAAAAGATGACAAGAGTAAATCATAAACATGTACCAACCATAGTTTCGACAACAATGGTCAGATCTTTCATGTCTGGGCTAGCCAGAGCCACATAACTTCCACCAGATTCAAGATGGCCGACACCCTGACCGTGCTTCAAATATGTCCATCCGATATCCGTGAATTGCGTCGTATGTGCTGGGTTAAAATGTTTAGTTTAGATATTCTTATGATTCATAGCTTATAAAACATTTTGATATAGCTGGGTTATTTAAAAATCACGATGAATGTTGCAAAAAGTTTTTTTCAGTAGTAGTAGTAGCAGTAGCAGTAGCAGTAGTAGTATCAGTAATTGTAGTAGCTCAGCAGTAGTAGCAGCATGTTTCAGGTCGTTTGTAATAGCGTATGATTATATAATGAATCATTTACTGCAGAAATTCAATTCAACTACTTGCATGAAAACATTTATTTTTGATGAAAAAAGAAAGATATTAAATGTTTTAAGATTGTGTAAGTAATTACCAATGAGCATATTTCCCACTTCTTTGCCATCAATACTTTAATATATCCAACACAAACAATTCCTGTGCCTAGTCTTAAATCTCCTAGGCATCTATTACCATAAGTAGGGGAGACCAGGGCAAAGCGCGCCCCCGGGGCAAAGTGACCGCGCGTTATTTCTTCAAACCTATCGACAAATGGAGTAATTTATCATTACCAACGAATGAAAGTAACCGTTATGAAGTGTTGTGACCAACGCTGGAATAATTTGCCTGAGTTGTGGACGCAGAATTTCAAAAATTCGAAAAAACGCGATTTTACTATAAGGAACGGATATGTCTCAAATTCAAATTAAGAAATAAAGTAGCCCTAACCATCATGTGTTTTGCAATAAAGTATAGTTTTGCCCTGAACTATTATAGTTAAAGTCATGCTTTAACTATAATAGTTCAGGGCAAAACTGTACTTTATTGCAAAACACATGATGGTTAGGGCTACTTTATTTCTTAAATAAAGGGTGGGCGGCGCCTTTGATCTTCACGGAAACAATACTAGAATATTTCATAAAAATACAAAATGGAACATTGTACTCTCGTGCACATGTAACATGAATTGATATCATTAATTCATTGAATAATGAAATTTGTAATTACTTGCTTTAATGACATTTTGTGATGTACTTAAAAAAATTATACCCTTGATGGGGCAAAACGCGCCGAGGGGAGCCCTTTGCCCCGTGTGTTCTTAAATTATCTCTTTGGTTAGCATATTGGCGTAAAAGTTATTATTTTACATTTCTTAGGCAAATAGTGTAGAGGAGAGCTATCATTTTCATATCAGCATTCTGCTGTATTTTATAAAAATGAAATATACCATTTTACTTAAAGTGTTTTGTTTTGTTAAAGAATGATTACAAGTAGCAGTTACAAAAACATATTTTTCTTTTGTTTTTTTCAAATCATGAAAATATAATGTATTGTATATTACTGTTCAACCCTAAACGATAAGCAATTTATGCCGTTCTGCCAAGTTCGACACAAACTAAATTTAATTCGTCCATATAACCAATTCAATTCTGCTTTTATTCTATTTATTACTGGTTTTGATATTCAATAACCTACATTATTAACACTTTCGTAGTTGAAATAAATGTACATGATCCTACCGTAACGATATTTGGACATTGAGAATGTTGAACATGTAGGTCCATGACATGTTAAGGAATATTTTGCGCATCCTTGCATATATTGCCAACTTCTATGTTAACTCTATCCTTCATATGGGTTCGATAGTTGCCTTGCATTATCAAGATGATAGCTTTTGATTTGTACTGGCTGATTTTTGGTGTGTAATATCTATTACATTCTGTGTTGTTTTTCGAATGGGGCAAAGCGCCCAGGGGATTGGGCACTTTGCCCCAAACTACAGGGCAAAGCGCGCCCCCTTAATCAAAATATATTTACGTAAATATATCCTTATGCCGAAATGGTAGATTAAAAAAGCATGTACCATGTAACAGTCTATGTGACAAGTATAAGACATAGTGTGCAAGTTGCATTCTGTATATGTCGGGGTGCCCACTAGACGCACTTATATGTTAGGGGGCGCGCTTTGCCCTGGTCTCCCCTACCATACCCAAACATTGCAATTAAGTGAGCAATATAACACCTTCAGGAGTTCAAATAAACTTTCAAAAAACAATGCCGGTGATGAATCAAGGCAGTCTAAGTAAACCTAGCCTCAATGTTACCCGTTTCACTCCGATATTGACTCTAAAAAGGTGTAGTAGAGGGTCACGTCAGCCCACGTATCAAATTGACCAATCAGAACTCATCTTACCAAATCACAATAGTCTGCTTTCGCACGTATAACATGGGAGAGTCATAGGTCGCAGAAAGGTCGGCATGACGCGACCCTCTAGACCTTTCTAGACTCATTATTGGAGTGAAACAGGTAATATTGAGGCTATCTTTACCTAAACTGGGTTATGGCACAATAAGCATTTTGGTATTTCTGGCTCATAATGTTCTTTGTCCACTGCTATATTTTATAAGAGAGGTAACAAGACACGACCAAAGTAACTTGTATGAGTATAGAGGACAGTACCTGAGGCCCAGATAGGACTCTGAACCATGTAGTTGCCGCTCCAGGGCTGCATTGCCGTCATCAAGCCAGACCGGTCATACTCGATATGGTCGTAGTAACTCGTTATAAGGTTCCAGGCTATGGTGCTGTGGACATGTGGTGTTTAGAACATTAGATCGTTATAACATTCTTATTTAGTAAATAAATTCTATTTAAAAAATCCTCTTTTTTTCTACAATGTATCATAAAAATATTGTCAGATTCTCATTCAATGAAGTAAATTTCTTTTAAAAATCCTCTTTTCACTTTTGAGGTCTTGCAAACTGTTATAATCGGACGTGTTATCCACTGAGACAACAATGCCCTGTTTCAAACGGTTTAAAGTTCATTAATGAATTGACGCCAAGTTAATCATTCTGAATTATACTATCTGAAATTAAAAAAATATACTGCGTTTACCTTGTCATTTTGCCATTTACATAATTCTGGTTAAGAATCTGAAATGTAAAAAAACTGTAACTGTAATCGTCGTCATAAATTAATCACATAAGGATGGATTTCATATTTGTTTCTTGTCAAAGATGAAGAACAACTTACTAGATGCAACATATGCTATAACTTAATTGATGTTAAAAACGTATGAATGTGCGTACTATGCTACACGCTCTTAATTCCTAAAGGATACCGTACAATGCATTAAATCGAGATTTTATGAAATTTTATGACACCTCCAAACTATCACTGAAACATTAACAAGCTCTATAGAGAATAGTCTCACCCTGGCCCAACATCCGCCACCAACATCGTCATTGGGAGCGTTGCAGTCTTCGGAGGCCCACAGTGTCTTCCCTGTCTGAAGGGATGTTGGTGATGATTGTGTACCTGGGTAGTGCACTCTTAAAGATAAACATTCTTCAATTCAAATATTGAATCATACAGTCTAGATATATAAATAGTCTTTTTAAAATCACCAAAATGAAATTCATTATCAATTACAAGAGAAGTGCTTGGATTTCAGGAGATTAAACTTGGTTCACCATAGTAAAGTATAGTAAAGTACAAAGCATTTCAAGATAATTTTCAATAATTTTTAAATTCTCCAAGCTTTCTGAATTAGGTCAACATTTTTCTCTGTACAGACTGAAGTATTTTTGGATGTTCACATTCATTTGCTTTCATAAAGAATTGAAGGTGAAATTCCCTTTTAATAATATTTTGATTGAGTTCGCTTAAATAGAAATAGAATTAAATTACATTACTTATATGATATAAACGTAGATAAAATGGTTGTCAAATTACGCCCCTAAAAACACTTATAACCACCGTTTAATGACAGTACCCGATGGCCACAATGGCATCAGCCAGATCTTTATCTTTAAGAACGTCCTCAGCAATGGTAAAATCTCCGTCAGCAGCTACGATCTGGACGTGTTGGTAACCGTTTTTGTCCAACACCTGCCTCAGGAGCTTGGTGAAATATATGATTTATGAAAATAAATGAAAACATATTTAGATTCTATTATGCATGCATCGGAATTCATCATGGTGGTCCATTGGTAAGCCAAGGAGTGTTCCTTCTGTTGTTGTAATGACAGCATCATATAAAATATAGTTGATAATCCTAAACATTGATTTCATTAAAGCTGTTTATCACTAATATTTCAAACTGGTGTTTCGTTGCATGATAAAGTGAAACGTATGTTCTATGAAATTGGTGATTGATTCCTAGAGTTTCAACCTGAAACGTTGACTGTAAGATAAGACACACAATTTACCTTGATATATTCCACATCGTAAGCATGTTCGTTCCATATCTATAATAGAGAAAATATGAATATCTGAATATCTTGAAATGAGTAAACACAATCGACTATACATTTGGTAAGATTTAATCATTAACGATAATTACAAATTAAATAAATAATCGAGCATGTATACTATTTAAGGAATCTTAATGTTCCTGGTGGAATTAGAAGACATAAAAATAAGGAATAATCAAGAGCCCTGTTACATAAATAACTCCTGATTGGATTTAAAAATCTGCTGTTTGACCCTCCACTTTTTTTAGTTTTTTAGATATACAACTTATGTACATTTTAAAGTCGCCAAATAGCATATTACATCAAAAGCATTACATTTTATGGTGTTTCAAATAAATGTAGAAGACAAGGAGTTTTATGGAGTATAAACTTCTTTGTTGTAGAATGTAGCGACGTTTCGGTATACTTTCTTATACCGTTTTCAAGCAATCCAAAATGCACCTCAAACAACTCAAATAAATGTGCCGTAAGTCAATGCAAAGAACATTTTTGTCGACGATCCTCACCCCTATAAGATCGATGGTAAGGTTGTGGTATATCTTGGCCCCCTCGATCCATTTCATGATGTACGTGGCCAGGTTCTGTCGGTTTACATACGGGTCATTCGGTCGTCCTGCCAACCAGCCGGGGAACCCCCATGGTAGTCCGTACAGCTTTATGTTAGGGTTTCTCTGGGTAGAGTAATTGCATTTAAATTAATATGTCATTTTAAGACTTGTTTGTTTTTTTTAAATATAAAGATATGTGTAGGCGTGTTTACTGTTAGAACAACTGTAGTGTTTATAGTTTCATATTTGGGTTTCTCTTGACAAAAACAATCATTTTAAACTGGTTTGTTTACTGGCTTTAAGAATAGCAGTCCGTAGATATTTGTTAAGTTTTTCTGGGTAGATGATTTTTTTTAAATGGTGTGATTATTATATTTAAGAACGGGAGTGGGTGTTGTTTTGTGTAAGGGTTTCTCTGAAAGCATTAACCTTACCGGGGACGGGACAAATAAAAAGACTCACTTGATCAAAACATAAGCGAACATAATCAAATTTCAAGGCCAACATGAATCATCAAATGAGGTTAATTTATCACCTTCTTGGCCTCCTTCATAAGCCACCACTCGTAGCCTCTGTTGTAGTTCTCATCCCAGGGGTTGTGCATGTGAGACGCCTCCGTCCCGTCTGGGTAGGGTTCAACATTTATTCTTAATTCAGAGGTTAAAGTTTAGTCCTTAGTATGGCTTTAAAAATTGCATTGCTTTATTAGCCCCGCCGAACAAAATCTGTGGTACTGAAGAATGTCCACCTTGATAATGCGTGTGCTTTGAATTTTCTGAATATTTTCTGAATGATGTCATTAGTTATTTTCGTCACACAGGTTTGGTTCATATTTGAATAACGTTGGTTCGTTAAAGTCTCAAACATGAATTTACCTCAAATGTATGTTCGTTCTCCGCCATTAACAAAACAGAAATCAAGAAGTCTCTTTGATCGAATCTAACCGATTAAGAAACATATTTTCATATCCAATAATTTCCAAGAAATGTTTACCCTTCAACCATAAGACTCATAAACCTCCGAGTAACATAAATTTTGGTTGAAATGCGAATTTAAATAATCATCTGATGAAGTTCATGATTATTTTGGTTGAAATGCAAAGTTAAGGAATAATTCAAATATGGTCAAGAATAATATCTCACTGTAAGCATGCGCTCTTGTATAGATTCATAAGCAAATTTTACCTCGGGTCTCTGCTTGAAAACTTACCTGTGTTGATATATTTTATCCTACATGTATACACGTTTCTATTCCCTAAGTCATGGGCGCCACCATCTTGGTGTCACGTGACCGTCCGCCATTAAGGTGCTGAAGAAAACGTCAAACGGCCTGACGTCAATAGGGAAGCGGCGTAAAACTCTTCGCTTATCATAACCGAACAACTTGTAAAATCAAGATTAAACGATTAAATTAATATTTTTAACATTATATTTATTGTATTAACTTATTGTAATTGCAAAATTCAAACATTTTTCATTAATAGATATTAATATAATAACTCAAAGATGAAAATCGCAGTTTTTGCTATTACCAACATTTAATATAATAAATAGTGAAAATAGAAGATACAAAGATTTTTTTCAGGATGAAGGAAAACTTTTTAAGAAATAAATCAGAATTATTGATAATATCTAGTGGATTTGCCAACGGCAGTAAGATTAGCTTCAATACCGCTTGAATTGAAACAGAAATTCCTTAAACTGTATATAATAATGTGCAGGCACCTAAACTAAAGTATTAAAAATTACGAAAACCCATCTTTATTTAAATGTTTTGAACAACTACCTTAAAGGTTAACTCAATTTTGCCAATATAAGTCTTCGTCCCCATTATCGGAGAAATACAAAATAATTTACACTTTATAGTTTTAAAAATCTTATATTATATTATGGAATAGATGAACACTAACATATTAATTTTACGAAAAATTGTCTTAATATCGGTTTAAGCCTAGGAAAAGGGGGAGTTATATTATTATAGTCTCATAGTCATAAAAAGCATTTGATGAAATGAATATTGTCTTCGTTTATTTGCATGACATTCATCATCGGCTAACAAAATATCGGATACGAATGGATGGCTCTTTGTAAACTTGCATTTGGCGTTAAAAGTTATAAAATAAAAATATGCTTACATTATTGTAAAAACTTCCATCTGTAACTTCCAATCGTCAAAAGAATCGGTCATATTTTGAGCAAACTCATCAGTGATATCGGACAACACGCGTCGACCCGAAGTCGCCTGAACTTCGAACAACTTTAATTAATCATGAAATTAATTTCTGCAACAGGGTAGTTGTATGTTTCCAAATATTGTGATACTTATTGCTTGCATAAAAATGTTGTCATCATTTATATTTTTCAACAAACTTTGGCGGAGAGCTTCATGAAAGGAATCTACGATGTTTGTGTGTTTGAATGTCAATGTTGACCCACAGTGCAGTCAGGGAAATGTAGGAAGCGGGAAAAAATATAAAAAATTATATTTATGTTAAATAAGAAACTTCTATATAATCTCTTATAAATGCTGATACTTTAGAAGAAAATTATTATTGATATGGAGGTTTGTTATGCTCTGATTTTAGTTAATTAGGCTTTGTCCATGGCTAGGTCTATATCAATTGTCTTTTTATAAAGGTCACATCATATTTAAGTATTGTCCTACAATATGTCTGTGAAACATAAAGAAATATATCTAACACATATTACTAATTTAGGCGCCCCCATGTTAATTTCCGTCCTTGAGTCGTCATCAAATTAGCATGACGCATGAGTTGCAGAGAATGAGTCGTCGGAAATATGTCGTATATTAATCATAAAATATTTCATAGTTGCGACAATAATAATTAATTTTGTACCTTGACTTTGTTATTGTATGAAGCTCAAAAAGTTCTCGATACACATTTTGAACAATCCTTTTCAGCTTGTCTCCAAACTATCCTTTGAACATAAATTGGAATCAACAAGATTGATTTATTTCCTGATATACCTTGCTGAGCTTTCCTTTATATAATCATTTGTTTCTTTAAGAATATTTCAATCCGAGTAATACCCGAACCTCGGCCAGTTTTTCCGTAGGCCTATTTAAGTAATGTTTTGGTTTTTATTCAAATCATTGAGATTGTGAGGAAAATGTCCGAAACTGAAATAAATAAAAAGTGTAGGAAATTATACCTATTTATCATAAATATCTATATTTTATATATAGTTTAGTTTTTTTTAAATTTATGTTAGCATACCCTTAGTAAGATTTTCCCCGGACACTAGGCCTATTATTTTTTAATTTTTTTGAATTAAACTAACGTTGAATATTTTTTATTGGTTTATTTAGAATTTTTATTTTCCTGAATTCTATTTTTTATATAGAAATATTGAATAATGATTTTCTATTTATTTTTGTATTTTTTTTCGTTGTGGCATCTATTCTAAGATATTTCTCTCCTCTTTACAAATAAATATTGGGAACAAAAATGTTTCTGTATTTATTGTTTTTTTCTATTTTGTTTAATTATCTTCGACCCCCTTATAAAATTCCTCTGACATTTTCAGACATTTTCTTTCGCGTTTCCCCTTATGTTTTGCGTGTAGGCTTCACCCGGCATGATATCATCACGCCGATCTTCAGCACCTCAATGGCGGACGACGTCAGCGCCCCTAGCGATCAAGAAGGATAACTCTAATCGTTGCGTGAAAGAGAAACATGTATACTTTAACGTATAGAAACTTACCCGTGCTCTGTGCGTCTCCACCTATCTCAACCTTCAGAATCTGTAGGCTAGCTCCAAACTCTGGCTGAAGGATTAGAAGAATGTTTAATATGTAAGAAGCCTTATTTCATTGAAGCAATTATTTAGATATTTGTTTTTTAAACTTGAGATCGAATACGGACACTTTTGGTCACAGTGGTTTTTAAAACATATTTGTTTTTGTTATTGAACCGACTTTGTCAAAAGAAAACCATAACATGTCTTTCGAATAACTATGCTCTATCTCAAATGATGAGCTTACAAAGTCTCCTTTCATTTCATAAAATCCAGACAATTTTGTTTAATCAAGGGACGTTAGGTGAAATGCAGCATAAGCTATGTCAGTTCAAACTTAAAGAAACGTTCGTAAAATATTGTCCATAACCATTTTGATGCACAGACCCATATCATAACGTTGCAACGGGAAAATAACAGGATGGGGTCATCAGTAAATAGTAAAATCAGTCAAAATGACTGCATAAGTTATGGAAAGAAAGGGCACAACCGTAAATATTTCAGATTGGACAAGGCACATTACGGTTTAAGGCCACAAAGTACAAACCTTGAAAAGAAAGTCTAGGATCTGGTTGCGGTACTGCTCTGGGTAGTTCACCAGCAGTTTAGATGTGGCCTGAGAAATAGCAAATATTCTGTGATTTCAAAGCGTTCCAGTATATATGCTAATGGCGTATGATAAAATATCTGACTCTGCTCACACCATTTTCAGTCATTATTAGTTTAAGCCTTGGTTCAGTTCACCACCCCTTTGAACCAACTCAACTTTAGTGTAGTGCCTTTGACTTGATAGTTCAGTCCTGGAGGCGATGAGGGCGCTTCACATAAAGAGCAAGTCCGTTTTTTAATACATATTGTTTTGCTTTCAAACGAACGTAAATTGCTTTATACAAGATCTCAAAATATCTCCTATATTGCTTCCCATAAAGGCAATTATATGATAAATGCATGTTTTCGATGAAATCTTAAAACAGTCATATATATTCGCGAAGCTTAATTATCACGTCCAAGTTACATTAATACTAGATATACTATATATAACCCATCAAACAATATCAACTCGTAACCGCGATGTCTAACGTGATATGGACAGTGAGTTAGGCTTGCTAAATTTAAGGTGATGATAAATAACGGATTGTTTCTGAGTATAAATTCC